>PJEM01017844.1:0-20574 GCA_004023845.1 Helogale parvula
CCCACGTCACACGCCTTCGCCTGCTCACCTGGGAGGCCGTCTCACCTTGCGTGTGACAGGGTCTGGCCTGGGTGACCTGGGTGGCCCCAGTGTAATCACGAGGTTCTTAGAAGAGGGGGGCCAGGGAGTCGGAAGCAGAGAGAGAAAATGAGGTCACTGGGAGGCTGGCCTCAAAGACAGAGGGAGAGGCCGCGAGCCGAGGAATGCAGTGGCCTCTAGGAGCCGGGAAAAGCAGGGGACAGATTTCCCCGGGAGCCCCACGAGGAGCCGGCTATGCTGACGGCCTCGCCTGGTCCTGTGAGACCCACCCAGGTGTCGGGCCCGCAGCCGGAGGCGGTGCGCTGGGGTGCTCTATGCCGTCCTGGACACCCCCTCCGATGGCTGGGGTCCTGGGCACACCTCCCCCCTTCCCCACCCCACCCTGCCCTGCCCGGCCCTCAGCCCTGGCCTTCTCCCCTGCCTGCCATTGTTACCACTTATCACGCCTCGCATCTCACCTCACATCTAATTGGAATTTCCTCAAAGGCAGGAAACCCGATTGAGGGTTCTTTGTCTCCCTCAGCGCCCAGTGCCATATGGGCTTAGCCTGAGCACAGCAGCGGGGGGGCACCCCACCCCCTCCGGCCCTGGGGGTCAGCCTCGGGCTCACTCCCCGAGCTCCAGGACCCAGGCCACTCCAGCCTCCTGCCAGGGCCTTTGCCCAAGCAGCTCCTGGCGCTCTCACGCCCTCTGGATGCAAAGCTCTGCCTCATTCTCGAAGCTCAGCACAGCATAAATGAGAAGGTCACCTCTTCCGAGGGGTACTCTCTGATTGCCTGTTGGAGAGTCCCCCAGGTAGCTTGCCCAACCTCTCCCCCCCGTTGGAAATAATTTCATTTATTGCTTAGTTTTTGTTTTTCTAGAACCTTCTTGAGGACGGCATTGTGCCTCCGCGGAGGAGCGGCATCCGCAGAGCCCTCACAGAAAGAGGATGACCAGCGTGTCCCTGCTTCTAGTCCAGTCCCGCCTGACCAGCTGGGTGACGCTGGGTGAGCAGTGAGCCACCCCTGAGGCTAGGTGCCTCGTCTGGAACTCGGCAGTGACAGCACCCGCCTGCCAGGACGGCGAGGGACAAATTCGACGCCCAGACCAGTGGCCTGACTCGGCCCCGCACACAGCAAGGGACCTGTTAGCAGCAGCTCTTGTCGGCACCAAGGTGACCCCCGACCCATGGGGCAGCAGAAAGACGGCCCTCGCCTGTCCTCCCCTCCCTCCAGCGGGGCCGAGGGGCAGCCTAGTCCAAGGTCACCCAGCCAGATTTCTAGCCCGCCCTTCCCTGGGGTCCGCAGGGCGTACAAGCAGGGCTCCGAGCAGGTGGATGGAGCCCCCAGTCTGCCCCCTGTTCTATGGTACCAGGAATCGGACTAGCAGGTGGTGTCAGAGGCTCCTGGGTTGGGGGGCACGGGCAGAACAGGGAACCGGAGTCCCAGGTGGTGGAACGGAGGCACCGGGAGGCTTGGGGGCTCACAAGGTGCTTCCTTGGTCATCCTGGGACCGGAGTCAGGTTGGGGACCCAGACCTTGGCCCAGGGCCCTGCCCTGTTTACAGAACAACTGGGGTCCCGTCTGGATCCGGGCCACAGGGAACACGGATGGGCCTTGGGGTTCTGGGGACAGGAAAAGGTATGTGGCCTTGACTGGGTTTCAGAGGCTGCGGTGAGGCAGGCCGGGCCCCGGGAACTGTAGCCTTGAGCCGCAGAGCCTTTCAGGGAGGAGGCCTGTCGTGGTTGGGGGTGTGTGTGTGTGTGTGTGTGTGTGTGTGTGCGCGTGCACGCGGAGGCCCCTTCATCCCAGGCGAGGTGGACCAGCAGGATGCCTCCCCTCCCCCGCTGCCCTCAGTCCCCCGACACCCATGTACTGAGGCCCTGCTCCCGTCCCCCCCCCCCCGCTGCTTGGCGCTGGGTGGACACATCTGTATAAATACCGTTCCGTTTTGGCCAGAGGCGTCCTTGCCCTCAGCCAAAAGTGGTCAGAGGCCAGGAGTGGCAAGCCTCACATACATTCTCAGTGCAGCGGGGTCAAAAGGGCCCTGCTGATGAGGAGGGGGCCGCGTCCTAAGGTCCCGGACGCCCCAGATGTCATTTCTACTGGATGCAAAGAGCACAGGAGCCGACAGACAGCGGGGGCAGGAGCCGAGGCCTCCCGAGAGGCCAGCCCTAGGCTCCCGCCGCAGGGGATGCTGGAGGGTGACCCCTGGCCGGAGCCTGGAGGCTGGTGGGTGGGGCTCTGGAGGGCCCAAGGCCCAACAAGCGGAGAGCGTCCACTTCCTGCAAGGCCCTCTCCCCACGGTCCCCCCCACTTCTGCCACCTCCTGGGCCTGACCCTAACCCTGGCCAGGCCACGCGGGGCTCCCCGGGGACGGCTTCCACAAAGAGCCGTCCGGCCCCTGAGCTGCTGCAGGAAATCTTGGAGGCCGGCACTACAATGCATTGCTTCCGGCTGCCAGGGGTCCCCGAGCACAGGAAAGAGGTGCCATTGGACCCAGTGCTTCCCAAAGGGATGGACCAGGTGGCCCCCAAGGACCCCAGGGGCCCAGAGCACAGGGGCAGAACGGCTGCTCTGGGTGACGGGAGGGGCACTTAAGCCCATGAGGCACAGCCTTCCCCACTCCCCCTTTGTCATGGCGCTCCCTTGCTCACACACCCTGCGGGACTCCCCGCTGCCTACGGGATCGAGTCTAGACACCGAGGCTTGGCTTGGCACTCAAGGCTTTCTCAGGCCTCCACACCAAGGGGAGCCCTCTCTTCCGCCGGGTCCATCTGTGTCTCAGGATATTCCGGTCCTGACCCCTCGAGGCCTTTGGCCCCACCGCCCGCCTACCTGGACGACCGCTGTCCCTCTCCCTGTCACAGCTCTGATTGCGGGTCAAGCTTACTTGGTGCTGATCCTGATCGCTTCGGACAGCTCCTCCCCCCCAAAAGTTGGTTACGACCTCCTCAGCCGTTCCCGCGGGCAGGATGGGTGTGGTCAAGGGGGCCAGGCCCGTCCTGCCTCTGCTGTCGTGACCCAGGGACTCAGGTGCCCCAGTGACGAATTGGGAGCACGGCCTCCCCGAGAGTGGCGCTGTGGGCTGGTGCCCGGAGCACAGTGCCCTGGTCAGCAGGCTAACAGCTCCAAAGGTCCCCACACCCGAATCCCCGGAACCTTCAAATACGTGACCTTACCTGGCAGAGGACCTTGCAGACGTCATCGAAGGTTCTCGAGCCGGGGAGACTGTTCTGGCTTGGGGGGAGGGGCAGAGTCACCACAAGGGTCCTTGTCAGAGGGAGGCAGGAGAGCCAGAGTCAGGGGACACGTGTGACGGAAGCAGGCTCAGAGAGAGAGACGCGCAGGTGCCTCACGGCTGGCAAGAGGCAGGTGCTTCGAGAGAGGCGGAAAAGTCTCCCCCCGAACCTCCAGAAGGAATACAGTCCTGCTCAGAGCCTCCAGAACGGCCAGATCGTAAATCTGTGTGGTGTGATCAACCGCCGTCTTCGTGGCCATTTGATGTGGAGGCCGCGCCCACGTGGACGGCTCATTCAGTCCCCGGGGCATCCGGGGAGGGAGGCGTGGAGGTTTCCAGTCTACACCATGGTCTCAGTGTGCCGTCCATGCCCCGGGGCTCGTCTTGTCCCTGAACTTGTCCTCACCACGTGGGGAGGACGGTGTCATCCTCTGTGCAATTCCCTGGAAAATCACCTGGGGGTTAAAAATCAAAAGAGAAATTATAAAGAAATCCACACCAGCTTTCCCAGGCTGTCCCTGAACCTATCAGATCAGACCTTCTGGGGACGAGGACCTGGTAAGCAGATATTTTAGAGCTTCCCCAAAGCCATCTCACGTCCTGGCAGCGTCCTGTATGCAAAGATGTCCTTCCCCCACTCCTGGCTTCTTTCGCCTCCATGGCAGCCCCATGAGGCGGGTAAACTCCTGGTCCACCTTGCACAGCTGAGAAGGAGGGGGCCCAGAGAGGCCCATTAACTCGCACAAGGTCACACAGCCAGTACGCCGTGGGACCAAGGGCATCGACCCAGGCACTTTGACTCTTCGGCTCCACACTTCAGATTTTATCAGTGACATTATGTAGAATAAAAAGAGCTTGAAAAACCTCAACCTAAAATTGAGACAGAAATACGACATTCATATGGAAAATTCCAAAACGATCTTGAGAAAGGACAAAATTGGAGGAGGGATATTTTCCCGATTTCAAAACTTCGTGCACCTCTAGTCATTCGATAGTGGTTCCGGCACGAGCATAGACAGATAGATCCATGGAAGGGAACTGAGAGTCCGGAAATAAAACCCTGACCTTTACAGTCAACTGATTTTCCATACGGGTTCCAAGATCACTCAACGGGGTAAGAAGAGTCTTTTCTACAAATGGGGCCGGAATGACTCGACAGCTGTAGGCAAAAGAGCAAAGTTGGACCCCCTACCTCACACCATACACTCAACCTTAGGAACAAATCCAAGACTTACATCCAACATGTGTAAAACTATAAAACTCTTAGAAGAAAACTTCGGGGAAAATCTTCGTAACTGTGGGTTAGGCAGTGATGGCTCTCGGAAATAACATCAAAAGGACAAATAACAAAAGAAAAGACAGGAAACTGAATTTTGTCTGAACTGAAAACTTCTGCCCTCCCATGGAGACCACCAAGACAGAGAAAAGACAACTCCTCGAAGGGGAGAAAAGAGGTGCAAATCACACCTGTGACGAGGGGCCTGTGTTCAGAACCCGGGAAGATACTCACAGCTCAACCATAAATAGGCACAGACCCTCAGGTTTTGCCTAAGTGGGCAAATGGCATGGAGAGACGTTTCTCCCAGGGAGACGCGCAGAAGCCCAACAAGGACATGAAAAGACGCCCGACGTCCCTTGTCGTTAGGGGGGTGTAAATCAGAGCCACGCGAGGTGCCACGTCACACCCACGAGGGTGGCTATTGTCAAAAAGACCGGAACAAGGGCCGGTGAGGAAGGAGAGAACATGGAGCCCTCGCGCACGGCGGAGAGCAGTGTGAGGGGGCGGCCCCTGCGGAGGACAACATGGCGGGTCGACCGAAGGTTAGACACGGCGTTCCAATGTGGCCCTGCGATTCCACTTCTAGGGAAGCACCCAGGAGAACGGAGAACCTGTATCCACACGAAATCCTGTGCACAAACGCTTGCAGCCGCGTTGGTCACAGTAGCCCAAGGTGTCAACCACCCAAATGGCCATCAACGGATGAATGGGTCAGCCAACATGGTCTAGCCACGCGCTGAATACTACGCGGCTGTAAAAAGGGGGAAAGGACCACACGGATGACCTTTGACAACAGTACACAGGCTGAGAGGAGCCGGTCACGAAAGGCCACCCGGTGTTGGAATCCATGGGTATGAAGAAATATCCAGAACAGGAAAATCCCAAGGGACTGGGGGAAGCTTGCTGGTAGGGTAGGCTACGGAGTTGGATCAAAATGGAGAAGGACAGAGGTACCCGGGGGGCTCCGCCAGTGACGCGTCCGGCTTCGGCTCAGGTCATGATCTCACAGTCAGTGGGTCTGTGCTGACAGCCCACAGTCAGTGGGCCTGGAGCCTGCTTCAGAGTCTGTGTCTCCCTCTCTCTCTCTGCCCCTCCCCTGCTTGTTCTCTGTTGCTCTGTCTCTCAAAAGTACATAAAAACATTAAAAAAAATTTTTTAATGGGGAAGGATGGCAAGAATGAAATACAGAATTTCTTTTTAGGTTGATGGGAATGTTCTGGAATTAGGTAGTGGGAAGGGTGCACAATCTGTGACTTATGCTAAAAACCACTGAATCACACACTTGACTCTTATGGCCTGAGAAGTATACCTCGGTGCCAGTGTTACCAGTTAAAAAGGAGAACAGCTTTTAGCTGTTTCCATCATTATTAACTTCTTTTTCTTTTTTATTTATTCATTTTGAGAGAGAAAGAGGGAGGGGCAGAGAGAGGTAGAGAGAGAGAGAGAGAGAGAATTCCAAGCAGAATCCTGATGTGGGTCTCAAACTCTCAGACCGTGAGATCTGACCGGACACAAAACCAACAGTCAGATGCTTAACCGACTGAGCCACCCAGGCGTCCCTGTTAACTTTTTAAAAATATTTTTATTTATTTTTGAGAGCGAGAGAGTGAGTGGGGGAGGGGGCAGAGACAGAGAGGGAGAGGGAGACACAGAATCCGAAGCAGCTCCTGGCTCCGAGGTGTCGGCACAGAGCCCCACACGGGGCTCAAACCCATGAAGTGCGAGATCATGACCTGAACCAGTCTGACACTTAACCCAGGTGCCCATTTTGTTTTTATTTTTAGTTTATTTATTCTGAGAGAGACAGAGAGAGTGCGTAAACCCGGGAAGGGCAGAGAAAGAGGGAGAATCCCAGGCAGGCTCTGCACTGTCAGCACAGAGCCCGACACGGAGCTTGAACCTACAAAACTGTGAGATCATGACCTGAGCCACAATCAAGAGTCAGAAGCTCAACCAAACGAGTCACCCAAGCGCCCCAAGTACAGCGGTTTTTAAACACACACACGCACACACATACATATACGTATATCTGAATTACTACTTAGGGACCATGTGAAAATAGACTCCCAGGACGTGGGAATCTCTCCAAGACAAACAACTCTGTTTCATCAGTAAATACATTGTCAGGACAGGGAGGGAGGGGGAGAGACAGAGACAGAAACAGAGATGGGGAAAGACAGGGAGAGAGACGGGGGGAGAGAGAGAGAGACAGGAAGGAACCAAGAAGAAACCTAGACAAGTCTATATACTGAGCGGCTATGTTAAGTTAATCCTTCAGTGTGAACCTTAGTGGGATCCCGATTCAAACAAAACCTGCAGTCAGGACCGGGGTGGGGGCAGGGTCAGAGGGAAGGACAGGAGCACACCTCTGCGCCCCAGATGCGGCGTCTCCGTGGAACAAAGCTTTGAGGGGCTCGCGGCAGACGGCAGGTCAAGGCTGAGTCTAATGGGCGCATTGACGCGTGAGCTGTAGTCCGAGGGTGGCAGCAGGTGCCTTCGGAACACCTGTGGGCCCGCTCCCCGGGGTCTGTGAGTCTCCTTCCCCGGCGTCTGCATCTCCAAACGCCGCTTTTTTGACCCGGACGCCCTGTCAGTGACCGGCCTCCCAGGGGCCCGAAAGCTCCTCACAGGGACGGATTTGATTATCGAAAATATTTCAGAGGCTCTTTAAAGCAAGGCTGTTTGTGCAATGAATGACTTTCAGAGTCAAATAGAGTATACATTTCCCTTTTTTAATGAAAAATGAAAAATCCTGTTCCTCTCTCCCTGCACCCTCCATAAAAGCCCCAAGGCTTCCTTTCAGATCCTAGAACCCACCAGGCTTTTTCTACCTCAGGACCTTTGCACATGCTCTTCCCGCTGCCTGGAGCATCCTTTCCACTACTCACAGCAGGAGACCTCTCTTTCTGCCCAGTCTGGGTTGACCTTGGCCTCGTGGGTTCTGGTGCCTAGTTTATTTAGAGACCCTCCCTAAGTATAATCGCTTGCATTCACTCACTGAATTTGCTTTATTCCCAACATTCCAGGAAAATGAAGAAGGCAGGGGCTTTCTGTCTTGCATGCTGTTACAATCCAGACACCTGGCACACGCCTTGACCCCAGACGATTCAGTCACTGTTTGTGAAAGAAATGAATCAATGGCTGCAGGGGACGTTCCCAGCTGAGCCTGGCTGCGAGACTCAGGGCTTCTCTGCTCCCTGCTTTGAGGGGACGGGGGACTAAGAGCCCTGCCCGCCGCCCTGGGGCCGGCCAGCCTTCCCTGCGGAGGTTTCCCATTCGCAGAAGACTTGATACTTTTATTTGTATTTATTTTTAATGTTTTTAATGTTTATTTTTTTGAGAGAGACGGAGTGCGAGCAGGGGAGAGGCAGGGAGAGAGGGAGACACAGAATCTAAAGCAGCTCCTGGCTCCAAGGTGTTGGCACAGAGCCCCACGCGGGACTAGAACCTACCCACTGTGAGATCATGACCTGAGCCGAAGTTGGATGCTTAACCGACTGAGCCCCCCAGGCACCCCGAGAGTTGTTACTTGTAACCAAAGCAAAGTCCACATAAAGTGGCCTGGCGGGGTGGGGGGGAGGGTCAGCAGCTAACGGGAGGCGGGTGCCACACTCAGACAGATGGACAGACTGCCGGATGGACAGACAGGGCCCGGAAGCCAGGGGCTGCCAGCGCCCAGCCGGCCGGGGCTGGGGGGTTTCTGGCTGTGGTGAGGAGGCTCTGAGAACTACAGCCTGGTTCGCGGCCTGGGGGGGGCGGCCCTTAAGCCCTCTCGCCCCCATGTCCCCTCGGGAGCAAGTCTCGCAGCCGGTAGCCCGGGAGCACCAGGAAAACTCCGGCCTGTGGCTGGGGGCTGCGGGTCGTTTCTCTCTCTTTAAAGGCCGGAGAGGAAGGGGTGCAATGCCTGATGGGGGGCGGGGGTAGAGCACGCAGCTGCCCCCTCCCCGCCCCCGCCCCCGTACAAGCAGAAAGCCTAGGTTTGCCTAAAATAACGGTGGTGCCTCGTGCTCAGTTTCAAAGGTGGGTCTTCAGGGCGAAGACGCAAAGCTTAGGGGAGGGGAGGCGGGAGCGGGGAGAAAAGGAGGGAAGGAAGGAAGTGGGGGAGGGGTAGCCACTGCTGAGCCCTGATCAGAGGCGCCCCCCCCCAGCACGCCCCCCCCCCCACCCCGTCCTAAAGCCACCGGCAAAGGCCCCGTCCCCGGCCTCGGCGGCCCCGCCCCTCCCGGACACGGCCGGTTACACAACCGCCTCGGTGGCAGGCGGCCAGCCGCGGTCGCACGGGGCAGCTTTGCGGGAGGGGCGGGGGCGGCGCTTCCCAGGCCCGGGCTGTCGCCACGGCCGCCCCCGCCCGTGAGCTTGGCCGGGAGTCGGCTCTGCAGCCCGCTGGCTCGGCCAGACGGATCCGGAGTGTTCCCAGATGTGCGCCGCGGGCAATAAAAAGGCGAGCTGGTTCCTGTCAGCAGCGGGGAACTCCGGGAGGCGACCCCCAGCAGCCGCCCTGCTGGGCAGATGTTTGCAACGTGTGCGCTGGCGGCGCGGAGGGGGCCCGGGCCGGGGACCGCCCAGGCGGCGACCCCACACCCCCTCCGTGGCCACACGGGGAAGGCGTGGGGGTCCCAGAGCATTCCCCCTGCCCGGCCCCACACAGCCCGCTCGCCGCACCCCACCCTGGGCCTGGCCTGAGTGTGGACGGCCGGTTGGGTTTGCCCTGACCCGCCCCCAACCTCCTCTCCGCTGGTGACACTGAGGCCCTGACCTTGGGGAAGGGCTTCCGTGACCCCGACCTTGAGGTTCTGGGGGCAGGTGCCAATCACCATAGTTTGCCCTCACCCCTAGGCAACTGGGGAGCAAACGTGACCCAGTTCTGGCCAATCACAATTTGCCATTCTTCTAGCCACTGTGATTGGTGCAGGGATGGATGGGTATGTGACCTGAGTAGGACCAATCAGAAGTCCTTCCCTGAGATTTTTTTCTAGGTGGGCGGGGGTGCAGGAAGTACCAGCCTGAGCCTCATACCTTATGGGATGCAATACCGGAAGGATGCTCCTGATCCCCTAAATTGCTCTGGGGGGCAGGGAGGAGGGAATGGCAGGCAGAGCTGGGGTCCAGAGTCAGGCCAGCCAAAGGGAGCTCTAAGGGGCCTCCGAGGGCTGCTTCTACCTCCGGAGCCGCCTCACTGGCTCCTTCGCCAGGCTTGTGGGCACAGGGGACCCCTCCCCCCGTGACCCACTGACCTCGGGCATCAGAGCACCGTAAACCGGGAGCAAAGGGAAGCGGGTGTGCGGGCAGCTGCAGAGTGCACTGCGGTGAAGAGGGGGTCCATCTCCACAGGGTCCTGCAGGGAAACCCAGGCTGAGGACACACCAACCTCGCCAGGTCAGGCCCTGGCACAGCCGCCGAAGGAGGAGTTAAATGAGGGCAGGCCTGCGCGGCCCTCTCGGGGCAGGAAGCGGGCCAAACCAAGGCCAAGTCCTGGAGGAAATGGAGGATTCTTTCCCTTAACCCTCAACCTGACCTTCTGGGGATGGCCTGAGCCTTCCTCCTTTTCTTCCAACTTTTCGGGACACCAAGAAGCACTTCGGTTTCATCATGAGAGCGTATCTCCTCCTCACAACCTCTGTCCCTGCACCCCTTCCCCCCCCACACACCCCGAGTCAGGAGCTGCGTTTCCCTCACTTCTCAGATGAAGAAACGGAGGGTCAGAGTGGTGATGGATCTGCTCAGGAATACAGCTGCTCGTACCTGACAGCCCTGAGGCCCAGACACGGCTCTCCTGCCGCCCCCGCCAGGCGTCTCCCCTCACAGTACAGTGGCTCCTTCTGATAAGGCTTTCCAGGGGTGGGGGAGGGGGGCCCCCAGGAGCGGCCCTTCTCTTTCTTTGCTCTCCACTTGGGCCTCCCTTCTCCGTGCTTCTTCCGCCGCTCCTGGCCTCTGCCTCCATCTTCTCCCTGAGGGCCCGGCTCCAGGGAGACACCTGCCCCAGCAGGTGTAGGTGGGTCCCCCCACCGCCACCCCCCTGCATCTGTCCTGGAGAAACCTCGGAAGGAAGCAGCGCAGTCGCCGTGGCCTCCCCCTGACACTGCCGTGTGCGCAAAGGCCACGCACTTTCTGGGGGGCGCGGGGGGCGGCAGTTCTCCCCGATTCCAGCGTGGTCCCCGCATCGCCAGCAGGCGTGAGCAGCGCAGACGCGGTGCGAACGTGCTGGATGCCGCCCAGCCCCGGGGCCTGCAGGCCAAGGACCGCGGGTCGTCTGTCACTTCCGGTTTGGAGGCCGATGTGCCGGAGTTGTTTTTTTTTTTTTGAGATCTATATTTCATTTATTTGTTTTAAATATTTACTTTTGAGATAGAGGGAAACAGAGTGGGCGGGGGAGGGGCAGAGAGAGAGAGAGGGAGACACAGAATCGGAAGCAGGCTCCAGGCTCCGAGCTGTCAGCACAGAGCCCGACGAGGGGCTCGAACCCACAAACCGTGAGATCATGACCTGAGCTGAAGTCAGATGCTCAACCGACTGAGTTCCCCAGGCGCCCCAACGGAATATTTATCTTAAAATTTATTTTTTTTTTTTGAGAGAGAGGGAGAAAGCATGCATCAGGGAGGGGCAGAGAGAGAGAGGGAGGGAGAACCCCAAGCAGGCTCTGCGCTGTCAGCGCTGAGCCCGACGCGGGGCTCGAACCCACAAAGCCGCGAGATCATGACCTGAGCCGAACGTCAAGAGTCGTACACTTAACCAATGGACCCCCCCTGGGCGCCCCAGATGTGCCTGAACTTGAACCCTGCCCTGGCCGGTGACCTCAGTTATGTCCCCGTGTGGCAAGTGGGGGTGACAGCGAGTCAGGGTGGAGCGCTCCCACACGGACCGGCCCTCCCTCTCAACACCCACCCCTGCCAAGCGTGACCAGCAAGTGAGGTGCCTGGCGCCCAGCCAGCACCACCCCTGCACTCATCTGGCTCCGTCCCCTCCTTCCCAGGGGTGGCGGCGGGCAGCGAGCGAGCTGCCCGGCCGGCAGGGTGGGGGCCGGGAAGAGAAGGGGCGGCCACAGGAAAGGTGTGGCCAGAACCCCGGGAGCCAGCAGCTGGAAGGAAGGAGTCGCCAGGTGGGTCCCACCCTCGGAAGGCGGTGCCGGGCGGGCAGGAGGCCAGGGCACTTGGCAGGGCCACGCTGGCCTCCAGAGACCCCGGGATGTCCTTCGCAACTGAGGCCCGAGCATTGTCCCTGGTCACAAGAGGCTCTGGCTGGCGGCTTTCCCATGGTCCCTGGTGTCCCTGGGGCCTGTGGGAACTGGCGCCGGTCCCTCTGGGCTCGGTGGGGTTTCAGAGGGTGGCCCCTCGTCTGCCACCGTCCCGGGCTCTGTGCGGTGCCGGCCGCGGCCAAGGAGGGGGGGGGGAGGCAGCCTTTGCTTTCATGCACACATACAGTCATTCATTCGTCTGCATCAATGAGTGCCCACTGTTCCAGGCCCTGTAGTAGCGCTTGACACCAACTGTATACAGCGGACCCTTGACCTCCCCCCACCCCTGCAGGAGAAAATCCATGTAGAACTTGTGACTCGTCACTGCTCTGTCCTGGTGCTTAGAAGCTGGGGTGGGGCCGTGGGGCCACGTCACACGCCAATTAGATCACGGACGAGCCTGCCTGGTTCCTGGGCTCCAGCAGGCCGCCCCACGTTCCAACCTGCCTCTGCATCAGGGCTCCTGGTCCTCAGGGCTGCCATGGTCAGTTGCTTAGGTTGCACAAGGCACAAGGGGCCACATGCTCAGGGGATGCTGTTTGCACTGCGGACATCTTTAGAATTTAAACAAACCTTTTTGCATTTTTATTATAGCTTTATCGAGGGGAAGGCTGGGCGTTTTGCACATCAGTTGTGTCCATGTTCTGTCAGAAGCAGCAGAGGAACTTGAGGAACAGTCCCTGCAAGGCGAGTGTCTGAGTTATTCCCAACAGTTGTTACAATGTTGAATTCTTCATTATTTTATGTTCAACAGTTTATATAGATTGCCTTTACGTTTGGCAGACTGTTGTTATTGAGAACATAAAAGTACAACTTAAACGCCTTTTTTTTGAGTGTTTATGAGAGAGAGAGGGAGGGAGGGAGGGAGGGGCAGAGAGAGAGGGAGACACAGACAGAATCCAAAGCAGCTCTGTGCCAACAGCTGAGAGCCCCATGCAGGGCTTGAACTCATGAACCGGGAGATCATGACCTGAGCCGAAGTCGGACACTTAACCGACTGAGCCTCCCAGGAGTCCCCACCTTAAACGCTTTCTAAGGAGCCTGGGCCAGACCGCTCACCTCTCTGGGCCTCAGTCTCCACATCTGTCTTAGGGACCGATGGCCGGTGCCTCCCAGGGTGTGCCAGGGACTCGGGGGTGTAGTGGGAAACGCAGACACCCAGCCACCGTGCAGCAGATGGAACCTGTGGCCGTTCTCCACACACCTGCAGCCCTCCTGGAAACATGCTCCGCAAGGCAGAGGTGTCTTCGTGCCTCAGTTTACCCACCCAAGAAGCGAAGGCAGCTCTCGCCAGGATCACAGTTACGGAGGACGCTGTGCCTTTACGGAGTCTGATCCCCCCGGGACTGAAATTCTTGCCCCTGAGTATCTCCAAATTTGGTCCTGCCCAGTCTCTTGACCCCGCTTCCTGTCCCCCGCCCCCGCTCCCTCATGGTGGCCGCCAGAGGGGCTGCCGCTGCTGGGCCCCCCCATCCCCCAGCGCCCCCAGGAGCTGCCCGGAGAGGAAATCCTCTTCCTCCTCTTCCAAGGCCGAGAGCCACAGAATGTTTCTCTCGGAATTTTCTGGCTTCCACGTTGCAGAATGTTCTAGCCTCATGAGCCGCAGGCCAGCCACAGGCTCCCCCCCCCGCCCTCTTGGGCTGGCAATTCTTTGGCCAAAGACGCGCCTGGACCTCCCCGCCCCTCTCCCCTACCCCACCCACCTACCCCACCCCTTCTCCTGTGTTTGCTTGAGCAGAACAAACTATGCCAAGGAGCCCAGAACAGACCGGAAATTACCCAAACTCGCCCACAGCCAATCCTTTTCCAAAGCTGGTGATGCCGGGGCAGCAGGAGCATGACAGCCTGTGGCCCCCAACGCGACGACGCGGGGGACGACGCGGGGGAGGACAGAGGAGGCTCCATCGGGTCCTGCCTGGGCCTTTGAAAAGGAAAATCCAGTTCTTTATTCATTGAGCGCCCGCCCCTCCCCTCTTGGCAGCAGGATAATTAAATATTCATGCATTTTCTCCTCCCCCAGAAAGTGATAAGTCAGATTTCTGCACACACAGAAAAAGTGCCCCAAGGCAAGGGGTTGGAGCCAGATTTCGGTCAAGACAAAGCCTCCACTTCAATTTACGAATGAAAACACCCTTCACCTTTGCTGCTGTGAATTTCCCAGACACACACGGTCAAGACGATCGGAGAATTATGAGGCTCCAGGACCAATTAGGGCTGTTTGTGTTGACGTAAAGTCTGGGGGAATTTTTTTCTTGCCTTTGCAAGTGTTTATGATACTGACAGATGCAACAGGGGGAAAAATCCCGGAGCGGGAGTCAGCTTGCGGGGCCGGGCGGCGAGGATCCGCGTGAAGGGCCGCCAGGGCCGTCCGCACCCCAGCTCCGCAGCCGCCAGGGGCGGAGACCGGAAAGCAAACGTGCCTACTGTGTGCGGGCCGAGGGGGAGGCGGTGGAGGGCATGCAGCCAACGTGAGCGCGACAGATCCGTCCCATTTTGCAGGCGAGGAAACCGAGGGAAAGGGCAGCAAGGGAGTTGTCTGCAGGCGGCAAAGCAGGGCCTGGTGTTTCCGCAATGGCGCCCGCGCTGCTGGGAATTCCGATCCACGCAGGTCCTACTCTGGGCCAAGTTCGGCGGGGTGAAGGGGTGTGTGACCGGGGCTCCCGCAGGGGCCGTGCGGCGGGAGGCGAGGCTGGCGTCCTCGGGACCCGGCCTGGAGCGAGCGTCTCCTGGGCACAGGGAAGGTCAGGGGACGCGGGGAGGAGAGCAGGGCCCCGTCGGGCTCCGTGTCTGTGCCTCTCACAAGACCGCCTGGAGAGAGGCTCGAATGCAGCCGCCGCCTCCCAACAGAGGGTCACTCGGCACCCAGTGTATGCACAGGGGCCGTGAGGAAGGAGGGAGCCCTGGACGAACGGGTCATGCCTCTGACCTCAGTGTCCCGTCTGGGAAATGGGATGGTAACAGTGGCTATGCACAGGGCTGCCGGGAGGTTTACAAGTGTTGGGGCAACCGGGGGTCTCAGTCGGTTGAGCGTCCGACTTCAGCTCAGGTCAGGATCTCGTGGTTTGTGAGTCCGAGCCCCGCGCTGGGCTCTATGCTGACGGCTCAGAACCTGGATCCTGCTTCGGATTCTGTGTCTCCCTCTCTCTCTGCCCCTCTTCCACTTATGCTCTGTCTCTCTGTCTTTCTCTCTCAAAAATAAATAACTAGGGGCGCCTGGGTGGCTTAGTCGGTTAAGCCTCCGACTTCAGCTCAGGTCATGATCTCACATTCGTGGGTTCGAGCCCCGTGTCGGGCTCTGTGCTGACAGCTCAGAGCCTGAAGCCTGCCTCCCATTCTGTGTCTCCCTCTCTCTCTGCCCCTCCCCGCTTATGCTCTGTCTCTCTATCTCAAAAATAAATAAAAAATTAAAAAATAAATAACTAAAAACACCTTCATGATTTATTAAATAGTATATACAGGCTTTATGTACTTTTCTGCACATTATACTTACAATATAAAGATTGTGTGCACTGCTGGGGGAGGAGCATTGCATACAGAATCCCTTAACAGAGCCGGGCTCAGAGGGAATGGTCAGGACAGGTGCTATTATCACTGTCCGGTGGGTCAGTGAGAGCCACAGGGACATCAGAGTGAGGGGGTCACACTTAGCCAAGTTCTGTTGTCGGCATTAGAGGTAAAGACACAGAAGCCAGGATCACTAGCCCAAGCAGTACCTTTGAATGTTTTTTTTTTATGTTTTTATTTATTTTTGAGAGAGAGAGAGAGCGCGTGAGCAGAGTAGGGGCAGAGAGCGAGACACAGAATCCGAAACAGGCTCCTGGCTCTGAGCTGTCAGCACAGAGCCCGACGTGGGGCCTGAACTCACGAACCTCGAGATCATGACCTGCCGAGTTTGGATGATTCGCCAACGGAGCTCCCAGGCGCCCCTGATGCGGCAGCACCTTTGTAGGTGAGGGAAAGATGCTCCGGCTGGTGACAGAGCCCCCTGCCAGGCCACACGGCTTACGGAATAGAGCCAGGCGCTCTGACAGAGTGAACCACCTGCCCGACTGTCCCGGCAGCCCAGGCCGAGGAGAAAGGACCGAATGACTATGCTCCACATTTCCTTGCCTCCCTGGCTCGGCCCCCAGCCCCTCTGCCGAGCGGGCAGCTCCAGGGCCGGGAGCCCACGCAGCAGATGGGAAGGCTCCCGGTTGGCATGTGTGTGGGGGTGGGTGGGGAGGGGGAGGGCGTAGCGATTTCCTGTGCCCCAATCCCGGCTCGCGAGCTCTCTGACCACATTTTTCCACCTCACTTTTTTCCTCCGAATGCGCTCACACGTCTTAAGATCTAGAATGTTTTTTGTGAATGGAATGTAACTTGAGAGGCGGAGAGGAAAGTCCCGGCGGCAAGGCCGAGCCGATGGGGACGGTGCCCGTGTCTGTGAGCAAGGCAAGCTGGGCGGCCCCGCGGGGTCCCGGCGGCCAGGCGGTGGGTGAGATGGACATGGCCAGGTGGGGAAGGTTGGGTGCCGGCAGGGGCGCGTCGGGAGGGGCGGCCTCCTCCCTCCTCGGCTCCCCAGCCGCGCGGAGGCCCCTCTGGCCACATTTTCTGGCCTCTGTGCTGATCCCACGCTCCAGGGCGGGACCACCCACGGAGAAGACGACCTCTGCCCGGGAAGGGGCACCTGGGGGCAGTGGCCTCTTCCACCAGGGCCCCGGGACTTCCGGAGGCTGTCCGCCAGTGCTCATTCGTTCCTTTGTTCAAAAACAATTAGTTACGGGCTTACCACGTGCCAGGAAGCACACCGGGCACGGGGTCCTGCTGTGAAAGGGGACAGCGGAGGCCGCGTCCTCGGGGGCTGGTGGCGAAAAGCAGCGCACATGTGACTCCGGGCAGCAGCGGGGCCCGGGCCGGTCTCTCTGCAGGAGTACACCGGTCAGTCCTCACAGCAACTCCAAAAGACGTCACGACTGCACGCCCACTTTAGAGACGAGGAAATCGAGGCCCAGAGCAATTAAACGGCTCCCACAAGAACAGAGCCCCGCGGCCGGCCCTGGTCCGGTGGATCCCTGGCCCGAGGGTCTCGGCCTTGCGCTCCCAGCAGCGAAGGCTCGGCTACAGGCGGGCGCAGGCTCCCCGGGCTGTGGGGAGGCCTGGGAAGGCCAGGCTCCCGCTGGGGTTGCCTGGCTTCCAAAGTCACTGTGACAGGAGGGTGAATTGGGAGGGAAATCATGAAACTTCCGAGGCGCCTGTTTTCATAAACTGAGGAGAATCACCCTCACTGGAGGATGAACGTGAGGATGAAGCAAAACTCGGAGCCAAAGTGCTTGGTATAGTCTCTGGCAGACAGCAGAGTTCAATCGACGCTGCTTGCACAGTGGACAGCCTGCCCAACAGGACGCGGCAGTACCCTCTCTATTCTCTCTCATGAAAAGGCTGTACACTCACACCGCGAGGCCCCAGCAAGGTCTGGCTTTGAAGGGCAGGAAGACTCGGATGGTGTTTGGACCTCCGGGAAGACACGGAGAGGCAGTCGTCTCGGACTTCCCTGCTGTTCCTAACACGCCCGTGTTTGCACTTCACTGGGCTCAAAAAGTGCCAGCCTCTTCCCTGGACAGTCCGGGCCACAGAAGTGAGCCCCGGCAAAAGGACCTTGAAGAGGAGGCTGCAGCCACTGGCTTTGAAAGCTGGGAAGTTTCAAAGGCGCGACTGTTGTACGGACGTTGCAGGACCTCCGAGCGGAGGGAGCGGTGACACACCACAGCTCTTTCCTCCGCCTCGTTTCAGTATTCGGTTATAACCCGCGTGTTACACCGTTCGCCATCTTAGAGCGTGCGACTCAGCGGTTTTCCGTGTCTTCACAAAGGTGTGCGGCCCTCACGCTGCGCAGCTCAGGACGTTCTCCTCGCCTCCCGGCAGAACCCCGGGCCTCTCTCCCTCCCCCGGCCCTGAATCTCCTTTTCTGTCTCTGCGACATCCCTGTGCTTGACGCTGTCACAGAAATGCAATCACGCAGCGTGTCCTGCCCATGCTGGGGACTGTCCAAACGGACTCCAGACGTCGGAGCGGGGCGACTCCTCTCGGCTCTGAACTCCCTGGCCTACGGGTCCTCGGGACACAGTCCGCACCCGCCAGACGGACGGAGGCCCCGGGAAGTCAGGGCCGCACCTGTGCCGGCGGCCGCGGTCCCGGGGCCCCGCAAGAGCAGCTGCTCGGAGACGGTCGTGGTGAATGAGCCCTGACCGCACGGGCTCTGCGCTCTGAGGCCTACAGGTCCTCCATCGGCCGGCGGGGGCACGGCCACACGGGAGCCACTGTTGTGTGGAAATTTCCAAGTCCTCAGCTCTGCTCCGGTCACGAGCCGGCCCTCCAGGCCCCGCCGGGGCGGACCTCGTCCTCAGAGTGACCGCGCTGGGAGGGACTGGGTGTCGGGGCGGGGGTGACGGCCGCGCCCTGGGGTTCCAGGCCAGCTCCTGGATGGCGCCCCGGCCTGGCGGAGGCCCAGCCCCCGCGCCTTGGCCTCTGAGGTGGTCATCTCGGCCAAGTGCGGCGGGGCGTCAGTTCACGGGGGCGGATGTGCGAGGCCGCCCTGGGAGAGAGGAAACGCGAGCGCTCAGCACTTACCGTTTAAAGGAAAAGGTTCTGAACGGCGACGCTGAGCTGTCCCCGTGGGATGGGGGGGGCCCGCTGGAGGTCACCCTTTGTTCCCGCTGACAGAGGCGGCTTGGACGGCGGCCGAGGGCTGCAGCGGAGCCCTGAAGTCAGCAGAGTTTATCTTGGGTGCCTTCCCACTTTCCTGGCTCACACCCCCGCCCCGCCGTGCTCCCCACTCCGCCAGAAAGCTCCCGCCCCCGGCCCAGCCGGCACCTTGCTCCAGGACCAGGAACAAAGTCGCTCCCGAGCCCTGACTCCGCACCAGAGCCTGTCAGAGTGCTCCCCCCACGAGGAAGGCGGCTGACTTTCTATTCCCATTTTACAGACGGGAATACGGAGGCCGGGAGCAGGTCAGAGCCCGGCCATGGGCGCACGACCGGGGGGGCGCGGGGCTCCATTCACACCATGCGCGCTGGCTGTGGGGGACTCCGAAAGGTGGGCTGGCGGTCAGTGAGCAATCGGCGGAAGCTAGCAGGGGCCCGAAACAGACGCACGGATAAGGACCCCGCCAGTTTAGAGCCCTCAGCGGGAGGGACAGCAGTGTCCCGAGCCCGCCGGAATCAGATGCCGATGGGAAGACGTCCTTTGGGCAGGCTTGTGAAGAATATTCTGGCGTTACGTTTACACAGCGAGCTGTTGAGTCTGCAGGGGTTTCCTCCAGGTCATGATGTTTGCACTTTCCCGACGCGCGGTTCAGTGCGGAGGGAGGCGCGGCACCGAGCGCAGACCGCTCCTGCCTCAGTTTCCGCCTCTGAAGAACGGGTGTAAACGTGCCGCGTGGCCGTGTCCCCAGCACGGATCGGTGTCCCCCCCGCCTCCGTCACTGACGTCGGTGGCTCACCTGTCTCCCAGGTGGCCCTGCCTGGGGCCGGTGGCCACTGGGACAGGCTGGCCGGTCAGGGACAGACGAGTCGCACCAGATGGCGGCCCCAGCCTCGAAATGCTGCACATTAGTAATTCTTTCCTCTCCTCAGTTTTGGGGACAAACATAGGGTTGTCACGTGAGGACATTTTCCAAAACGCCCTGTCAGCCGCGGCCATGTCGTGCCGAGCACGCGACCTCCAGAGGCAAAGAAGGTCCGCGGTCTGGGGATTTTCTTAAACACGGGACCAGCCCCGCTCTGAGCACACTGCTCTCTCTTCCAGGCTCCTCCCCGCTTGTCTGTTGGGTGCTGTGGCATGTGGCCGGCCCCGGGGACCGCCGGGCGGGGCGCCCCTGCGGTGGCCTCCTGCCCTCGGTGGCGGCAGCATCGGAGACGCGGCTGCAGAAACCGCTCGGTGCTGGCCTCCCGCTGGTGGGGGACGGGAGGGGCACGCCCAGGTCATTCCGTCCTCCCGAGGGAAAGGGTCCCAAACCGATGGGCCACAAGTCCTCACGGAGGCCTTTCCCCGCCCTGGGGGTGCCTCAGCCCCCTTCCCCGCCCTGGGGGTGCCCCGAGGCCCCTTCTCCGCCCTGGGGGTGCCCTGAGGCCCCAGGAAGGCTGCTGGTACGGCTTTTTCACTGTTAGAAATTCTACTTGTCCCACTGGCTGCCGCCTCCTTGCATCCTGCCATGTCCTGCCCCGGACCCTCGGCAGATGCAGACCCCAGAGGTGGCCCCCGGGCACAGAGAGGCTGGGTGTCCCCGGAGGTGGCCCTCGGGCACAGAGCGGGCACTTAATCAACATCTGTTCAGGAACCGACCACGTCCAGGTGTGCGGTCTCATGGAATATTACACAGTCGTTAAAAAGGTTCATGCCCGAGACCAGCCTCGACGGTGGGTGTGCAGGTCGTAATGTCCTGGGGGTTCCCAGCGTCCTGTATATTTGAAATCCTTCTTTTTTCAAGTTTATCTATTTATTTTGAAAGAGCGAGCGAGAGAGAGAGAGCAGGGGACAGGCAGAGACGGAGGGAGAGAGAATCCCAAGCAGGATCAATACCGACAGTGCAGAGCCTGACGCAGGACTCCAACCCACAAACCGAGCGGAACCTGAGTCAAAGTCCAGAGTCAGACGCTTAACTGACTGGACCACCCAGGTGCCCCTTGAAATCCTTCTTAGGACAAAGGTGGAAAATAACAAAGATTACACAGCGCAGAGTTTGTAAGAAACACACGGGAATGCCTGTGACATGGAGAGATTAGGAAATTATAAAAATTATTTACTGGGGCGCCTGGGTGGCTCGGTC
>PJEM01017845.1:0-20580 GCA_004023845.1 Helogale parvula
CAAAACTTGAGAGACTATTGAATGCTGAAAATGAACTGAGGGTTGAAGGGGAAGGGGACGGTGGGGGGGGGGGAAAGAGGTGGTGGTAATGGAGGAGGGCACTTGTGGGGAAGAGCACTGGGTGTTGTATGGAAACCAATTTGACAATAAACTATTAAAAAAAAAAGAGTCATATGTTTAACTGACTGAGCCACTTGAGCCCCCCCCCCAAATTTTTTTAACCTAAACTTTCTTCTACCCAAGCCTCATATGTACCCATATGGAAATGTGACCTCCTCCCTTCCTCCTCTGATTTGAGAATTCCTTTGAAGAAATATTATATTACATATGTTATTATTAAAAATTTAAAATAGACAAATGATAGAAATGCATAGACAACATAGAATATGAGACAAAGAAGGACATTTTATAAAGCTAATTGTCAATACATCAAGAAGATATAACAATTATAAGCATATATGTACCTCACAAAAGAGGCTTAAAATGCATGAATTGAAAACTGACAGAAAGGAAGAGAGAAAAAGATCAACAGTAGTTGGAGACTTCACTACCTCACTTTCAATAAGAAATAATACAAGTAAGCAGAAACTTGACAAAGAATTAGAAGACTTAAAAACACCATGAACCAATTAGACTTACCATAGAATTCAACAATAACAGAATACATATTACTTTCAAGTACTCAAGTTTTCTCCAGGATAGACCATATTTTATGTTATAAAACAAATTGCAATGAATTTAAAAGACTTGAAATCATAAAAATATGTTTTCTGACCACAATGAAATGATAAGAGTAATCTATAACGGAAGGAAAATTGGGAATTTATAAATAAGTCGGAATTAAATTACCAATAGGTCACAGAAGAAATCACAAGAGAAATTAGAAAATATTTTGAAATGAATGAAAGTTAAAACATAACATACAAAACTTTTGGGATGCAGGTCAAGCAGTTTTTAGAGAGAAATTGAGAAATTGATAGTTGTAAACACCTATATCAAAAAAGAAGAAATAGTTTATATTATCTAACGTTATCTTTAGAAAAAAAAAACTAGGAAAAGAAGAGAAAACTAAACCCAAAGAAAGCAGTATGAAAAATATAATAAGATATAGCCGAAGTAAATAAAATAAATAAAATAAGAAATAGAAAAACAATAGAAAAATACATGAAATAAAAAGTTGACTCTTTGAAAAGATCAATATAATTGACAAACCTTTAGTTAGATTGACTAAGAAAAAAAGAAATGATTCAAATTACTAAAATCAGATTTGACCAAGGAGACATTTATAGGAATAAATTTATTAATTGGAGAAATGAAACCCATGAGTTCATTTTTGCCTTCTACAGCCCAAACATAGCTGAGTCTTGCACTGAGACTTTGAGGCAAATGTAGTAAGTGAGGTATTACAGGTTACTGGAGTTAACAGTGATTGATTCATGGTCCAAGCTGAGATGATAGATGTTTTCCAGTTAGGTCATTCAGTGATTTAAAAAAAATTTGAAATAAGTTGATGATATGTAAAAATCAGGAGATTTCACATTTAAATTTTTTTATTTTTACTTCTCCAGAAAGATCAGAAGATCTGGCTGCCTACATTTCTGACTACCTAGTGACAGCACTAGATTTAACTGAGAAGTAGCCTGCTCTTTAGAAGAGACACGTATTTCCAGTTGTTCACAGCCCTATGGACTTCTGCCTGGTCTTTGCTTTTATTTACTCAACCTTCCAGCTCTCTTAAGCATTCTATTTTCAAATCCTGTTTACAGACATATATTCATGACCCATTCAGCCCTTTATTCAGTGTATTGACAAAAGCTAATTTTTTTTAATGGCAACTTCAAATTTTAGTTTTAGAAAATAAAAATCCATCCTTTTTTTTTTTTAATTCCTCATACAGGTGTGTAAGGAAGTTAAGATACAAGAACATAAGATGTTTTATCTAAGGTCACACAGCTAGACAGTAGCAGAGCTGGAACTAGAACCTAGGCATATCAGTCAACTTTTCTAACTTTTCATGCCTTTCAAATCTTTTTGACAAGTATATAAAATTATTTATACCAATCCTTTGAGGTATGAGTTCACATTTGTTAACTTCTGTGTAAAAATCCTTCTTGTAAATATTCTTAATTTTGTCTTTTTGCAAGGATAGAATGGAGAGATTTGGTTTTTAAAAAAAATCTCTTCACCTCTATGACTTCCTATTTTTATGCTTTGGTCATTTCTCCCCCAGCCTTTATCTTTCGGAATAAAGAACCTTAATTTCTCTGTAGGGCTTGCCTTAGAATTGTCTAAAGATCAGTCTGGTATAGGTCTCAATTTTATGATTTACAGACACTCAAGGGATATGTTTGTATGATTGCTCTCAGCCCCTCGGTGTCCTACGTGCTTATGAGGAGAAGGAGGCTCAGCCCAAGAGTGGATGACAAGTTTCTGAATCACCTTCCACGGGGGTCCATTCTCATGCTCTACTTGTTTTCAATGATTTCTCTAAAGTTTAACTTTTAGGCTTTCACACACAGTTTTACTTAATTCTCTTTATAATGATGATTTTTTCATATACTTTTTCTTTTAAAAAATTTATCTTCTAATTTCTCATCTTAATCCTTAAACTTTTATGTTTATATGGGTTTCATCTATTATTTATTTCATGGATTTTTATACTTTATCTCTTTTGCTTTTATATTTTTAATCTTTAATTTCATTTACCCATAACTTTTTACATTTTATTTAAAAATTCATCTATTTTCTTTTATTTTTTAACCATTATTATTTTATCTTTGTTGGACTTTCTATTCTCTTTTAATCTGTATTTTATTCCTTTTTCTTTTTTTTATTCTCAGTGTTTTAATATTGCTGCCTTATCATCTTCCATTCTTACTTTATTATTAATAATTAGTCATATATTTTTCCTTAAATTTTTTATTATGGTTGGCAAGGAGGGTGATCAGAGAGGACTTTTTTAAAATGTTTTTTTAATGTTTTTCATTTATTTATGAGATACAGAGACAGCGTGAGCTGGGGAGGTCAGATACAGAGGGAGATACAAAATCTGAAGCAGGTTCCAGGTCCAACCTAGGTGTCAGCACAGAGCCCGATGTGGGGCTCGAACCCACAACTGTGAGATCATGACATAAGTGGAAGCTGGACGCTTAACCGACTGAGCCACCCAGGCGCCCCGAAAACACAACATATTAATGTATAGCCTAGCTGTCCCAGAGTTTATTACTCATTCTCAGAACAGGGGCTAAGAGAGCTGAGAGAAGTAAGATGAACATCAAAATTTTATTTTGCCCTATTGCTATGAAAAGCCTGGTTAGAATTCTGCCCTGATGCTTCAACGGAAATTTTATCCCTGTCCCTTCTATCATTTTTTTTTTTTTTAGTTAAAATAGATCCATCTTCATTGTGTCACAACAAATGTGGTACTCATCCAAGTGCCTGTCTTAAAATAAACCTTGACCAGTTAGTGACCTGAAAAAATATTCTTTTTTGAAATTTAAGTATTTCTTTAAATGACATTTTTAAAAAGAGTTTATTGTCAAATTGCTTTCCGTATAACACCCAGTGCTCTTTCCCACAAGTGCCCTCCTCCATTACCACCACCTCTTTTCCCCCTCCCCCTTCAACCCTTTGTTGTTGAAGGGTTTGTTTTCAGTATTCAATAGTCTCTCATGTTTTGCATCCCTCTCTCTCCCCAACACTCTTTCCCGCTTCCCCTCCTCCTGGTCCTCCATTAGGTTCCTCCTGTTCTCCTGTTAGACCTATGAGGGCACACATTTGGTATCTGTCCTTCTCCACCTGACTTATTTCGCTTAGCATGACACCCTCCAGGTCCATCCACTTTGCTAAAAATAACCATATTCCATTCTTTCTCTTTGCCATGAAATACTCCATTGTGTGTATATATATATATATATATATATATATATATATATACATATATATACATATATATATATATATATACCACATATTCTTGATCCAGTCATCAGGTGATGAACATTTAGGCTCTTTCATGATTTGGCTATTGTTGACAGTGCTGCTATGAACATAGGGGTACATGTGCCCTTGTGCATCAGCACTTCTGTATCCCTTGGATAAATCCATAGCAGTGCTATTGCTGGGTCATAGAGAGATAGTTTTTTGAGGAACGTCCACACTGTTTTCCAGAGCGGCTGCACCAGTTTACATTCCCACCAACAGTGTAGGAGGGTGCCCGTTTCCCCACACCCTCGCCAGCATCTATAGTCTCTTAATTCATTTATTTTAGCCACTCTGACTGGCGTGAGGTGATATCTCAGCGTGGTTTTGATTTGTGTTTCCTTGATGATGAGTGATGTTGAACATCGTTTCATGTGTCTTTTGGCCATCTGGATATCCTCTTTGGAGAAGTGCCTGTTTGTGTCTTCTGCCTATTTCTTCACTGGGTTATTTGTTTTTTGGGTGTGGAGTTTGGTGAGTTCCTTGTAGATTTTGGATACTAGCCCTCTATCTGATATGTCCTTTGCAACTATCTTTTCCCATTCTGTCGGTTGCCTATTAGCTTTCTTGATTGTTTCCTTTGCAGTGCAGAAGCTTTTTATCTTGATGAGGTCCCAATAGTTCATATTTGTTTTCATTTCCCTTGCCTTTGGGATGTGTCGAGTAGGAAATTGCTGCAGTTGAGGTCCAAATTCAGGAGCGCCCAAATACATAAAACAATTAATCATGGACAGAAACAATCTTATGGATAAGAATGTGCTAATTGCAGGGGACTTTAATACTCCACTGACAGCAATGGATAGATCAACCAGACAGAAAATCACTAAAAAAACAATGGACCCGAATGACACATTGGAACAGATGGAATTAATAGATATATTAGAATTCTGTGTCCTGAAGTTAGGAAATTCACCTTCTTTTCAAGTGCACATGGCACATTCTCCAAGATAGATCACATCCTGGGGCATAAAGCAGCCCTCCATAAATATAAACGAATAGAGATCATACCATGCACACTTTCAGATCACAATGCTATGAAACTTGAAATTAACCCCAGGAAAAAGTCTGGAAAACCTCCAAAAATGTGGAGGTTAAAAACCACCTTACTAAAGAATGATTGGGCTAAACAGGCAATTAGAGAAGAAATTTAAAAAATGTATGAAAACGAAAATACAACAATCCAAAATCTCTGGGACACAGCAAAGGCAGTCCTAAGATGAAAGTATATTGCAATCCAGGCCTATTTCAACAAACTAGAAAAAGCGCAAATTCAAAATGTAACAGAGCACCTAATGGAACTAGAAGGAGAGCAGCAAGAGCACCCAAAACCCACCAGAAGAAAAGAAAAAATAAAGATCAGGGCAGAAATAAACAATCCAATAAATAAATAAATAAATAAATAAATAAATAAATAAATAAAAAACTGTTGAGCCAAGCAATGAAACCAAGAGTTGGTTTTTTGAAAAGATAAACAAAATTGATAAGCCTCTAGCCAGGCTCCTCAGAAAGAAAAGAGAGAGCACCCAGATAGACAAAATCATGAATGAAAATGGATCTATTACAACCAATCCCTTAGAAATATAAGCAATTATCAGAGATTACTATGAAAAATTATATGCCAACAAACTGGACAACCTAGAAGAAATGGACAAATTCCTAAATGTACATGCACTACCAAAATTCAAACGGGAAGAGATAGAAAGCATGAATAGACCAATAACCAGTGAAGAAATAGAATCTGTGATCAAAAATCTCCCAATGAATAAGAGCTCAGGGCCAGATGGATTCCCAGGGGAAGTCTACCAGACACTTAAAGCAGAGCTAATACCCATTCTTCTCTAACTATTCCAAAAAAATAGAAATAGAAGGAAAACTTCCAAACTCATTCTATGAAGCCAGCATCACCTTGATACCCAAACCAGGCACAGACCCAGCCAAAAAAGAGAACTACAGACCAATATCCTTAATGAATACAGATGCAAAAATACTCAACAAGACACTGGCAAATCGAATTCAACAGCATATAAATGAAATTTAAGTTTTATCAAAAATTTCTTATTACCTTAAAAAACCCTCAGGTTTAATAAATCTACAGAGGAAAAATTGAGTTTAGGTAGCACTGGTGGCTAAGGGGGACCGGTACTGACTGTGTGACCCTGAGAACTTGATTGCTACTTGGCAGGGGGGTGGGTTCATTTTTAGTTTCAAATTTAGCAGTCCGGGCTTTGAGGGTCTGATGCTGCTTGCTAATCAGCTCATTTATTACATGGTTAAGGAAATAAACACTCAGACAAAGAATCCTGTGATCCAAACAAACCCCGTGGAATGATGTCTTGCCACTGATTTTCCTTTTATCAATATAATGGCAGAGTCTCATTTGACTAGACCCAGAATATAGTCCATTTCAGTGTTTCTCAAACTATGTCCAGAAATATAATCCAGAAATTCTGTACATTTTCTGTGATCATTTTAAAAGTGTCTCCTATCTATTTCAATGACATTTAAAGAAAATATAATTAAATAAGCCCTCAATATAAGCACAGTATGGTTTACCTGGATGACATTCTGATAACCAAGGATATTCATGGGAATTCCATGCCCATATTGACAGTGTGGCAAGATGCTGACTTAGAAATTTACACTGAGATATCAAGAGGTGGTAGAATTAGATAAAAAAGCAATAGGGAGACCAATCACCAAGAGCACATTTTCAAAGAAAATACTTAAGAATTGGTTATGACTTTTGGATTCTTTTTCCAGATGGAGATTAACAAAGGCATGGAAAATTAGTGAGAATGTCTTAAAAATTTATTTGTAGCAAGCTGTGAATATCATACACACACACACACACACACACACAAGATGGAGGCATTTCTTTCATCATCACAAACATTGAGAAGGATTGAGGGAGGAGGCTATAAGAGTATATAGTTTATTCTGAAAATATGGGTGCACAGTGGGTCTGGTACATGACTAACACCAAAGAGTCAATATGAGGGTCCCATTACAGATTTCTTTAAAAAGAACACAAATATTACTCAAGCTATAGAGTAATAATGTATTTCATTCTTTGAAAAAAAGAAGGCATCCTTTATTCTGAAAAAATAAAAGATTTATTAGCTTATTACACAATTCATCTAAAATATATGTTTTTCCACTGAGTGAAAGTTTGGGGACTGGAATTCCAATCAGGGGGCAAAACAATTTTGCTTTATTCATCACCACCTGCATAATAATTCTTTTAAAACTAATTGCAGCAGGTTCAGTTCCTTAACCACTTTACCTCAGCCTTTGATTCTATGCATAGATATAAGTTATGGGCTCATTTGATAAGCTTAAACTAAATCCTTTGTTTTTGATACATGTATAGACGTAATATGGCTATGAGACAGGGTTAATTGATATGTTCTATTAATTAATCACATAGCTATTTTCACATGATAAGTGTGTTCTGTCCATTGTTTCTTTTAATTCAAATCTTTATGTCCTGAAACTACTTTTGTGTAAAATAGAGACCCACTTCCCTTCATAGAGTATAGAAAAATTAACATTATTTGATATGTAGATATCATGATTTTATTTTCATGAACAGGCAGTGTCCCTGATAGATAACCAAACTAGCTGTGATTACTGACACAAAAGAAGGAATGCAGATCTAATACTTTAATACCAAAGATATCATTTTGTGAGGATGAAATTTGCCCTAACAATTGCTTTCTAGCCAACACTTTGATGTGGCAATTCTTTTTTTTTTTTTAAATAGTTTATTGCCAAATTGGTTTCCATACAACACCCAGTGCTCTTCCCCACAAGTGCCCTCCTCCATCACCACCACTTCTTTCCCCCCACCCCCTTCCCCTTCAACCCTCGGTTGGTTTTCAGTATTCAGTAGTCTCTCAGGTTTTGCGTCCCTCTCTCTCCCCAACTCTCTTTCCCTCTTCCCCTCCCCCTGGTCCTCCATTAGGTTTCTCCTGTTCTCCTGATAGACCTATGAGTGCAAACATATGGTATCTGTCCTTCTCTGCCTGACTTATTTCGCTTAGCATGACACCCTCGAGGTCCATCCACTTTCCTACAAATGGCCAGATTTCATTCTTTCTCATTGCCATGTAATATTCCATTATGTATATATACCACATCTTCTTGATTCAGTCATCAGGTGATGGACATTTAGTCTCTTTCCATGTTTTGGCTATTGTTGACATTGCTGCTATGAACATTGGGGTACATGTGCCCCTATGCATCAGCATTTCTGTATCCCTTGGGTAAATCCCTAGCAGTGCTATTGCTGGGTCATAAGGGAGTTCTATGGATAGTTTTTTGAGGAACCTCCACACTGTTTTCCAGAGCGGCTGCACCAGTTTACATTCCCACCAACAGTGCAGGAGGGTGCCCGTCTCTCCACACCCTCGCCAGCATCTATAGTCTCTTGATTGGTTCATTTTAGCCACTCTGACTGGTGTGAGGTGGTATCTCTGTGTGGTTTTGATTTGTATTTCCCTGATGATGAGTGATGTTGAGCATCATTTCATGTGCCTGTAGGCCATCTGGATGTCCTCTTTGGAGAAATGTCTGTTTGATGTGGCAATTCTTAACCCTTCCATTATGTTGTATTATGTTTTATAACTGGTTTCTTTTGAAAGACATATCAAATGTGAAATTTAAATATTCTCTGGCTTTCCTAACAATTATATTTTTAATGGCATCAGTGGGTATCTGATACTTTAAATGTTTTCCAAGCTAAAATTATTTTGGAGTAGATTTTGGGGGTTCAATTACCTTTTCGTGCATGTACTAAAGAAGAACCAAAGCAATCTCTTGAGGGACTGCTTGGCCAGTGTGAAGATCCTCTCTCAGCTAAGAGGTAGAGCGATATATACTTGGCAGTCTCCACTCTTTTTAAAAGAGAATATTAGCCCCTTCCTCCATCTTGGTTAGTTGTTAAAATATACATCTCCAAATTTAACTACTAGTTTACAGTACTGCAAACCAGGTATTAAGAGTAACCACCATCTAATGCTTTGTCTGTCAAGCCTTGTTGTATTTTGCAAGTACCTATCTTCTTCATTAGAAAATTACAGATCCACCTTGTTGTGGACTGAATGTTTGTGTCCCCAGAAAATTTATATGATGGAGTCATAACTCTTAGTGTGGCTGTATTTGGATATGGAGCCACTAAGGAAATAATTACGTGAGGTCATAGGGTGGGATCATTATGATCTAATAGTTGACAAGAGTCAGGATTTAGGCCATGCAAAAAACACCCAGTCTGGACAGTGAAGTTAATATCCCAAGAGAGCAGAGATGAGAGAGGGAGAGAGCATTGATTGTGATCAAAGCCTGGGTTCCATTTCTTTCTGAGGCCTAAATACACCTCTTTCCTGTGGTAATTCCTTCTATCCTGAGCTGGTTTAAATGGATCTGTGTTGCTTGCAACTTTAAGTCCTAAATCAGGGGAAATGATTTATGAGCCTAATCTAATTAAAAACAAACATTTGGTGGGACAACACATTTATTGCCTGATGGGTAACGCAGTCCATTCATCCTCCCATAAAACTACTCTCACAAAATTGTACTCCAATGTTATCAGACTTCTGTATTAATGCATGGCATTAATGCCACCCTATAACACTGTTATAATTATCTTAAGAATGTTAGGGAAATTGTACATGACACAGTGTACATCTCATCTTCTAAAGATGAGAAAGATAAACATAGTTTTACTTGGGGGCACTAAGACTTTTTTTTGAGAAGTTATATCATGCTTTAGTGGAAGTAACATAGGATTGAATTCAAAACAGTAGAGTGTGAATCAGGATCTGTCACATAGAAAAGCTGTGAGTACTTATAAAAAGTTAGTACATTTGTAAAGTAATGATAAACAATGTGTGTCCTACATTCCTCACATGTGGCTGTAAGCTTTGTACTTTAGGGACCATAAATCATAAATATGATGAATCATTTCCAATTTCACTTTTACCATGGACTTTAAGATGACTTTTTTAGTTACTTTCTTCTGGGTGTACTAAATCTCTGAATATTGCTGCTTAGAAATATCTTCACCTTGGCAAGAGCAATAGGTTGTGAGAATAATCAAAAACAAAAACAAACATTTATCTGCAAGGAAGGTGAGCCGGGAATGATGGAGATTTTTATCTGTTGTCTAGCTCCAAGCCCTGGGCTCTGGGTCCTTTGTGCAGATAAAAACCAAGGTCACCCAGAGGTTTGTGTGTTTACAGCAGAAATCACTTAATTTGGTTCACCAAAGGGTTTATTGGGCTATCAGCATGTTGTATGCTTCTATTTTAAATTTATTTTGATTCAAACTTTGGAATTCTACCTTCAGGGTTGTGTGTGTGTGTGTGTGTGAGAGAGAGAGAGAGAGAGAGTAGAGAAAAAGAATTTTGATTTAAAAAATTTTAAATGTTTATTTAATTTTGAGAGAGAGAGAGAGCACAAGTGGGGGAGGGATAGAGAGAGAAAGGGAGACATAGAATCTGAAGCAGGCTCCAGACTCTGAGCTGTCAGAGCAGAGCCTGACCTGGGGCTCAAACTCACAAACCCTGAGATCACAACCTGAATTGAAGTCGGATGCTTAACCTACTGAGCCACCCAGGTGCACCAAGAAGGATTTTAATTTTTTCCTCCTGATAAATATTCATTGAAGAAATTACAAACAATAGAGAAAATATTCATACAAAATAAAATTTGTCACAGAACTTTCTTACATAGAATTTCTTCTATAGCTCTGAATTTCTTTTCTGTGCATAATATATTTATATAGTTAAGCTTATGCACATATGAAATTCTACATCCTGGCTTTTAAAAATAATATCACATATTAATAATTTCCCAAAGTCATTAAAGTTATTGGTAAACATAACTATTGCTATGTAATAATTCATAATTAAATGTAGCTTTTATATTTTATTATTACCCCACTTTTAGATATTTGGGAGAATTCTGAAATTTTGCTTTAATAAATAATGCTTTAATTAATATTTTTATTTATAAAAGCCAGTACTCTTTCTGGTAAACAATTTTTTCTTTTTTTTTAATGTATATTTTAATTAACATACAGTGCAATATTGGTTTCAGAAATAGAATTCAGTGATTCATCACTTAAATACAACACCCAGGGCTCATCACAAAGCCAGTACTCTTTGAAAAAGAGTTCTTATTTGTAGTCTTTAAAAGGTATTTCTCATTTATTTGTGGCATTTTTTTTTACCATATTTGGAGACTCTTCTACTTAAAAACAGGTTAATACTGAAAATTATGTGTAAGTCCGTTTATTTTTAGTTTAAAGAGACCAGCAAGATCTAGGGATCTGTTGGCAGTAAGCAGAGACTAGGGACCTTTCTCTGACTTGTGGTTTTGCTTTTCACTATCCAGTCCTTAAGTTGAACATTCATAATCAGTCAAGTTTTTGTGCTATTCTCAGATCCTGAGTTTCTTTTTAATTGATTCAGTCTATTCATTTATCCAATTTTATATCTTATTTTTTATTCAAAAAACATGTTGTGATTGTATAGATAACATATTTATTACAAATGGAAAACAAGAAATTCTGAAGAAAGTTAAAGTGGCCGGTAACTATATCATGCTTAAACTTTTATTATGTTTTTATCTCAGTGTGTGTATTTGTGTATACTTGTATTTTCGTTCATATAATCAAACTTATGCTATATATGCATTTTGTTTATGGAAGCCATACTATAGCAGCCAGTCCTGGTGGTATCCATTCCACATCTGGGTGTATGAGTTACTCTGTAGTTTCCTGTGGATCATTCTTGCACCGTGTCCTCTCGTCTTGCCCAGTATTATCATCGAGTGGTAACAATAATGAAGTAATTGGTTCATGAAGTATATTATGTGGTCCATGAAAAAGGCAGGTGTAAGATTAAGTTTCATACTGTATTTATTAACTCTGTGACCTTGGGCAAAGTCTAACCCCTCAGAGCCTTCGTTTCTAGACCCAGAAAACAGAATCAATAAAAATACCTACTTTATAGGAATGGCAAGAGGATCAAATGGACTAACAGATATGAAAAACAAAATGTGACCTGTTAAGTGCTTCATCATTTTTGACTAAGTGGTAAAAGATTTTTAAAAGTTGATAATTCGTATCTGGAGTATCTGAAAAAGCTGGGAATGCACTCTTGGCTACAAAAGCTGCAAATCCAATACTTAATTCCATTTAGGAAAAGAGGTTTGGGTCCTGCGATGCTTTGCTCATCTTTTAAATCTTGTGCACTTTCAGCACTAGACTAGAATCCTGTGGAAAATTTACCTTTGCAATCAATAGCTGTGGATTTATACAGATAAATATTCATTCATTTATTAGCTCATTTGTTCACTAGATAAAATATTATGAGTACCCTACTATGTGTCAGGTATTGTGCAAAGCCCTCGGAATAAAATGTAAAGCAGGCATAGAAATTGATCTTAGTTACCACAGAGTCTGGTGGAAAACAGGTATATAAGCAAAATCTCATGTACACACTGCAAGCAAGTTTCCTAAGCAAACAAAGAAAAAGAGCCAGTTAGCTGGAACCAAGCAAGATGGCAGAGGAGTAGGGAGCTCTGTACTTTTTCGCCCATCTGCATCTCTAAAACCAGGAAGGACAAAAGCCATAAGACACTTAACCACAAGAGTCTGGTAAGAAAAGAGACAGAGTCCACAAAGAAGACAGCCTCATAGGGATACCTTAAGAAACAATCCAAACTAAACATGGTGGAGAGTCCCAAATTTCAATATGAGTAGGGAAATAAAATAACCAATGGCACAACAAGAGAGACCAAAGAACTCCACTAAAAGAACACCTCCTGAATGGACAGGCCCTGGAGAGTAAATGGGCCTCCATTAATATAACAATACTCACAGGTGCAGAGTGCATAACAAGCTTTTAAAACTGACAAGAGACAGAAAGCTAACCAAAATGATGAATCGAAAAAACACTCCTCTAAAGAAATTCCAGGAAGAAGTCACAGCTACAGAATTGCTCAAAACAGATATAAGCAGCATAACTGAGCAAGAATTTAGAACAATTGTCATAAAATTAATCGCTGGGCTTGAAAAAGGTATGGAAGACATCAGAGAAACTATTGCTACAAAGACTATGGACCTTAAAAATAGTTGTAATGAATTAAAAAATGCTGTAAATGAGGTGCATAATAAAATGGAGGTGGCCACGTCATGGATTGAAGAGGAAGAGAGAAGAATAGGTGAATTAGAACACAATTATAGAAAAAGAGGAAGCCAAGAAAAAGAGAGATAAATTGTTCCAGGAGCAAGAAAGAATTCGAGATATAATCAAATGGAACAATATCCATATCATAGGAATTCCTGAAGAAGAAGAAGAAAGAGAGAAAGACACTGAAGGGGTACTTGAACAAATTATAGCTGAGAACTTCCACACTCTAGGAAAGGAAATAGACATTGAAATCCAAGAGGCATGGAGAACTCCACTCAGACATAACTTGAATCAACCTTTGGCATGGTATATCATAGTGAAACTGGCAAAATATAATGATAAGAGAGAATTCTGAAGGCAGTTAGGGATTAAAAGGCCCTAACATACAAAGGGAGACCTATCAGAGTAGTTACAGACCTACCTACTGAAACTTGGCAGGAAAGGAATGGCAGGAAATCTTCAATGTGGTGAACAGAAAAAAAAAAATGCAGCCAAGAACCCTTTATCCAGAAAGCCTGTCATTCAAAATAGAAGGAGAGATAAAGGTTTTCCCAAATAAACAAAAATTGAAAGAATTCATCACCACTAATCCAGCCCTACAAGAAATCCTAAGAAGGATTCTATGAGAGAAATGTTGCAAGGAACACAAGGTACCAGAAACACCACTCCAAGCATGAATCCTACAGAGAACACAATGACTCTAAACTCATATTTTTCAATTAAAACACTGAATGTAAATGGACTAAATGTTCCAATCAGAAGACATAGGGTAGCAGAGTGGATAAAAAAACAAGATCCATCTCTTTGCTGTCTACGAGACACTCATTTTAGACCTAAAGACACCTTCAGATTGAAAGTAAGGGGCTGGAGAAATATCTATTATGCGACTGGAAGTCAAAAGAAAGCCAGAATATCATACTTATATCAGACAAACTGAACTTTAAAGTAAAGGGAGTAACCAGAGATGAAGATGGGCATTATATAATAATTACAGGGTCTATCCATCAGGATGAGCTAACAATTATAAACACCTATGCACCAAATTCAAAAGCACCAAAATACATAGAACAGTTAATCACAAACAGAAACAATCTTATTGATAAGAATGTGCTAATTTCAGGGATTTTAATACTCCACTTACAGCAATGGATAGATCAACTAGACAGAAAACCACTAAGGAAACAAATGTGAACGACACATTGGAACAAATGGATTTGACAGATACATTTAGAACTCTACATCCTGAGGCTATGGAATTCATTTTCTTCTCGAGTGCACATGGCCCATTCTCCAAGATAGATTACATACTGGGGCATAAAGCAGCCCTCCATAAATATAAACGAATTGAGATCATACCATGCACACTTTCAGATCACAATACTATGAAACTTGAAATCAACCCCCGGAAAATGTCTGGAAAACCTCCAAAAATGTGGAGGTTAAAAACCACCCTACTAAAGAGTGATTGGGCCAATCAGGCAATTAGAGAAGAAATTTAAAAAATGTATGGAAACAAATGAAAATGAAAATACAAGAATTCAAACTCCTTGGGATGGAGGAAAGGCAGCCCTAAGAGGAACGTATATTGCAATCCAGGCCTATTTCAACAAACTAGAAAAGGCACAAATACAAAATCTAACAGAGCACCTAAAAAAACTAGAAGCAGAGCAGCAAGAGCACCCCAAATCCAGCAGAAGAAGAGAAATAATAAAGATCAGGGCAGAAATAAACAATATAAAATCTCCCCTCCCCCCCCCAAAAAAACCAAACAGTAGAACAGATCAATGAAGCCAAGAGTTGGTTTCTTGAAAAGATAAACGAAATGGATAAACCTCTAGCCAGGTTTCTCAAAAAGAAAAGAGAGAGCAGTCAAATAGACAAAATCATGAATGAAAATGTATCTATGAGAGCCAGTCCTTCAGAAATCCAAGCAATCATCAGGGAATACTATGAAAAGTTATATGCCAACAAATTGGACAACCTAGAATAAATGGACAAATGCCTAAACACACATGCACTACCAAAATTCAAACGGGAAGAGATAGAAAACCTGAACAGACCCATAACCACTGAAGAAATTGAAAAAGTTATCAAAAGTCATCCAACGAATAAGATTCCTGGACTAAATGACTTCCCTGGGGAATTCTACCAGACATTTAAAGCAGAGCTAATACCCATTCTTTTCAAGGTATCCAAAAAATAGAAATAGAAGTAAAACTTCCAGACTCATTCTATGAAACCAACATCACTTTGAATCCCAAGCCAGACAGAGACCCAGCAAAAAAAAGAGAACTACAGGCCAATATCCTTGATGAATACAGATGCAAAAATACTCGACAAGATACTAGCAAATCGAATTCAATAGCATATAAAAAGAATTATCCACCATGATCAAGTGGAATTCATTCCTGCCTTACAAGGCTCGTTCAATATTTACAAATCCATCAATGTGATACATCATATTAACAAAAGAAAAGATAAAAACCATCGATCTGGTCGATAGATGCAGAAAAAGCATCTGACAAAATACAGCCTCCTGTCTTAATAAAAGCCCTCGAGAAAGTCGGGATTGAAGGAACTTATTTAAACATCATAAAAGCATTTTATGAAAAGCCCACAGCTAATATTATCCTCAATAGGGAAAAACTGAGAGCTTTCCCTCTGAATCAGGAACACGACAGGTATGTTTACTCTCACCACTGTTGTTTAACATAGTGCTGGAAGCCCTACCATCAGCAATCAGAAAATAAAAGGAAATAAAAGGCATCAGAATTGGCAAAGAAGTAGTCAAACTTTCCCTTTTTACAGATGGCATAATACTTTACACGGAAAACCCAGCAGACTCCACCAAAAGCTTACTAGAACTGATCCATGAATTCAGCAAAGACGCTGGGTACAGAAATCAATCGCATTTTTATATACCAATAATGAAGCAACAGAAAGAGAAATCAGGAAACCGATCCCATTCACAATTGCACAAAAAACCATAAAATGCCTAGGAATAAACCTAGCCAAAGATGTAAAAGACCTGTATGAAGAAAACTATAGAAAACTTATGAAAGATACTGAAATATACACAAAGAAATGGGAAAAACATTCCATGTTCATGAATTGGAAGAATAAACATTGTTAAAATGTTATAATTACCCAAAGAAATCTACACATTCAATGCAATCTCAATCAAAGTAGAAGAAACTATCTTAAAATTTGAATGGAACCACAAAAGACCCCGAATAGCCAAAGTAATATTTAAGAAGAAAACCAAAACGGGAGGCATCACAATTCCAGACTTTCGCCTCTACTACAAAGCTGTCATCATCAAGACAGTACGGTATTGGCACAAAAACAGACATATAAACCAATGGAACAGAATAGAGACCCAGAACTGGGCCCACAAATGTATGGCCAATTAATCAAAGCAGGAAATTAAACAAAGCAGGAAAGAGTATCTGATGGAAAAAAGACAGCCTCTTTAACAGGTGGTGCTGTGAGAACTGGACAGCAGCATGCAGAAGAATGAAACTAGACCACTTTCTTACACCATACACAAAAATAAAGTCAAAATGGATGAAAGACCTGAATGTGAGACAGGAAACCATCAAAACCCTAGAGGAGAGAGCAGGAAACAGCCTCCTTGACCTCAACTACTGCAATTTCCTACTTGACACATCCCCAAACGCAAGGGAATCAAGAGCAAAAATGAACTATTGGGACCTTATCAAGATAAAAAGCTTCTGCACTGCAAAGGAAACAAATAAGAAAACTAATAGGCAACTGATGGAATGGGCAAAGATAGTTGCAAATGACATATCGGATAAAGGGCTAGTATCCAAAATCTATAAGGAACTCACCAAACTCCACACGTGAAGAACAAATAACCCAGTGAAGAAATGGGCAGAAGACATGAACAGACACTTCTCTAAAGAGTACATCCAGATGGCCAACAGACACATGAAATGATGCTCAGCATCACTCATCAACAAAGAAATACAAATCAAAATCACACTGAGATACCACTTCACGCCGGTCAGAGTGGCTAAAATGAACAAATCAAGAGACTATGAATGTTGGTGAGGATGTGGAGAAATGGGCACCCTCCTCCACTGTTGGTGGGAATGTAAACTGGCACAACAGCTCTGGAAAACATTGTGGAGGTTCCTCAAAAAATTCGCAATAGAACTCCCCTTTGATCTAGGGATATACCCAAGGGAACTGATCCATAGGGGCACATATACCACAATGTTCATAGCAGCACTGTCAACAATAGCCAAATCATGGAAAGACCCTAAATGTCCATCAACTGATGAATGGATAAAGGAGATGTGGTTTATCTATACAATGGAACACTACATGGCAATGAGAAAGAATAAAATCTGGCCATTCATAGCAACGTGGATGGAACTCGAGGGTGTCATGCTAAGTGAAATAAGTCAGGCGGAGAAGGACAGATACCATATGTTTTCACTTGTAAGTGTAACAGGAGAAACTTAGCAGAGGACCACGGCTGAGGGGAAGGGGAAAAATTGTTGGGGAGATGGAGGGAGGTAAACCATGAGAGACTCTTGAATACTAAGAACAATCTGAGGGCTGATGGGGGAGAGGGTGAAGAGAAGGGAGGTGATGGGCATGGAGGAGGCACTTGTGGGGTTTAGCACTGGGTGTTACACGGAAACCATCTTGATGATAAACTATAAAAGAAAAAAGAAAAAAAAGAACCAATTAATTTTGACTGGGGGCAAGGGTAGGGAGCTTGAAAGATTATGGAAAATGTGACAGTTAAATAAATCTCGTATATGATTTTATGGATGAGGGATGGTTCTTCTTGGCTATAAGGACATCATATATAAAGTACAGAGAAGGCATGGCTGGAAAACAAAGAGGCAACAAGGAGTAAAGTAAGAATAGTAAAATGAGATTTTGTTGGGAATTAGTTGGATTATGGTAGATTTGTTTTTGTATGCCTAGCAACTCATAGGAGAGCTCTCTTTCCCATTCTTAGTGCAACTCCTAGAAATAGAGCTGATCTCATCTCCTGCCTTGAGTGACGACAGTTCTTGTGTTCTTGATTATACAAGTGGGAATATTAGTTATTCAATAAAAATATCTTGTTGGATTAACAAATACAGGATTTATGGAGAGTAAATAATAGAAGGAACTCCTAAGTTTGATGAACTCTGGGAAATACTAACTCACACATTGAGGAACATGCCTCTAACTAAAACATTCAGTTCAGCATCATATAAATCAAGTGAGCAAACATGAGATGTTTTATTGGTGGAAGAGGGAGCAGAAAGTCATATTGACTAGGTAATTAGAACTTTTACTCTTGTATGAAAGAGCCTTCAGAAATAATAGGCAAATAATGGAAACTGTGTTCTCAAAAGTTACATTATTTATTTGCCAACAGTCTAAATAATTTGAGTTAGACTAATTCTTTTTCTGGAAATATTCATGTTCTAGGTCCAGCATATATTTCTTTGGTCTTTGTTTAATTTGCAGTGATAGTCAATGGTGAATAATTTATTGATAGTGAAATAAGGAAGGGAGGAATATATTTCCAGTAAATATTCCTGTGTTCCCTTAAAATGGGGTGGGTTATTCCTATAAACCCTGATTGTAACAGCTCTGAAATAAGGAAATTGCAAAATTGTGGAAACTCTTTAGTGTTTTGGTGCTATCTTAGAAGCAAATAACACTGAGTGATACATTATTGCTATGTTTCTAGCTTTTTCATCTGCATTAAAATGTAAGGTGAGCCCTCCATTTCACAAAACAGAACAACAGTGAGAACAGTAGCCAAAATAGCCATCAGCAGCTCCAGTTGTTAATGGAAAAAAGAATTTTGAGGCACAAAGTGCACCATTGGATGGGAATTCCCAATGAGTTAGAATTAGGAGAAAGGAACATCCAGAATGCTTACTTTCCCCTTAATATGAAAAGTCTTAGTCATCGTCATCACTGCTCTTACCATGGTTATTACAGTTTCTCAACCATCAGCTGTTGGAGAAAATAAATCAAGTGGTTCTTTTTATGTGAGATTAAATATAGGATTTAGTTATAGGACCCATTCCTCATGCCATCAATTTGAAGTTAAGATGAAAGATTTTCCAAGCATCTCACTCAGCAATAGAAGGGTTTTAGCTGGGAGATGTATTAACCTAGAAAAAAAATACATAGGTACAAAAACTACTTTGTTAGAGATTTGGGTGGGGGAAAGAGATTCTCTGTGTTTCTGAGCCACATTATTTTGTTGATTTCTTTTAAAAAGGAAAAAAATGGAACATTCTAGCTTAACACAACTGGGATGAAATCACCTTGATCCAGCTGTCTGAAGCATCAGAAATGATTGTAGCTGGCTAATCTCTAATTATAGAATTTCTACTATTGGTGATATAAGTGGCTGAATCTGTGGTTTGACTTCTATGATCCTTGGCTTTGTGAAAAGCTTGGAATTTTGGATAATGTTTTTTTCCCCTCGGGATAATCGCTAAACAAATTTAAATTAACTCTTGGTGCAAATATAATTAAGGAGTTTCAGAGGATATTTTTGTTTCTTTCACTGACCAGAATATGCCCCAACTGTGACTTTGGATAAAGCTATTAAATCCTGTTTCTGTGGGATTTAGTCCAGAGCATTCAGCTCTGATGCCCTAAGGTATTTGAGGAGGCCAAGGTCAACATCAGCAATTCTGAGTTTCAGCAAGTTTATTTCTCTAATGGTTTGTGTTCAGAGGAGTCTTCAGACAGAATTATTGCATTTCAACCTTAGTCCGAACCCTCCATTTATCTTTTTTTTTCCCCTTGCTTTCAACTTTCCACTAAGCCTGTCTGTTTTCACAGACTAGTTTAGAGAGAAACAAGTGGCAAGGTTGGATGTAGGTATGTTACCAGTGTCAATGTACTAGTCCACTTGGGCTGCTATAACAAAATACCATAAACTGAGCAGCTTAAAGAACAGACTTTAATTTCTCATAGTTGTGGACGTTCAGAAGTCCAACATCAAGGTGTCAGCTGATTTCTTTCCTGGCGAGAACCCTCTTCTTGGCTTGCAGATGGCTATCTTCTCACTGTGGTGGAGAGAGAAAGAGGGCAAGATCTTTACTCCTGCGGGGGACCAGCCCACACACCACAGTTGAACGGTCCCGAGTAGGGGGTTGGTGTCGGCGAAAATATCTCTAGAAAAGAAGACGGACAAGACAGACGAGACAGACGAGACAGACGAGACAGACAACGTGGATGGTGGTTGGTAAAAAGCCACACTTTATTAAGATAGCCAGGGTCTTATATACCATGGGTGATTACATAGTTCAAAGTCCTAGAGACATGCTCCGGATAAGGTCATTTTTATCAGGACAGTAGTAAATAAAAGGAAACAATCAAGTCATTACAGGGGAGGGACTCC
>PJEM01017846.1:0-20574 GCA_004023845.1 Helogale parvula
CGTGAGCTCCTCCGGGGCAGCCGCTTCTTCAAGGCTTCAGACGGCCCACCAGGCGTGATTGGACTCCAGGTGTCCAGTTTCTCTTACTGGGGCACCCTGGGTCTCCTGGAGGGTGGGATGAGAGGGGTAATTAAAGGTAAGAGGGGTGCCTGCATGGTTCAGTCAGTTAAGTGGCCAACTCTTGACTTTGGCTCAGGTCATGATCTCATGGTTTGGGAGTTCGAGCCCTGCAACAGGCTCAGTGCTGATGGTGCAGAGCCTGCTTGGGATTCTCTCTCTCTTTCCATCTCCCTCTCTGCCCCTCTGTGTTCTCTCTTTCTCTCTCTCAGAATAAATAAAATAAAATAAAAAGGTAGGAAAGAAACTGAATTTAAAGAAACGTCTCTGGCCACACATACATACTCAGACTCACCTCTCACAGGGACGTCGCTGAAATCCCCCGTCTGCTAGTGGTTTTTAATGAGGTGTGTGAGCTCCTATTGTACCAGTGGAATCCATGAGGCCAGAGGGAAGTCTGCTGGAGCAAAAGACAGCAGGGCCCCCTGTGGGTCTGAGTGTGTGCATGACGGAGCGCTGTGGGGACCCAGGCCACCTGCCTCTGGAGGGCCTCCTCCCAGGTTCAGTCATCAAGGCAGGAGCCCTGGGGAGCCCTGGGGAGCACTTTTCTGCAGTCTGAGCCCTTGGCTCGGAGTGGGGAGGGGACCAGTGCTGGCACTCTGGGACATTCCCAGAGGCTTCGGGGCGGGAAGACAGCGGAAACCATGAAGGCCTTTGCCTCCAGCCTTTTCATGCCTTGCTTGGGGGTCTCTCTGTGAGAGAGGCTGTGGAAACCGCTCCCGCCGCTGCCTGAGGGCTCGCTCTCCTGCTGGTGGGGGGGTGGGGGGGGAAGGACCCGCTGGCGTTTGTGCATAGCGGGTGCAGACCTAAGTTCTGTGACCGCGGGCGGGGTACCGTTCGTGACCAGGCACTGACGTCGGCCGAGTCCCCGAGAGCGGTCCTTGCCAGAGCTGTCCCACCGGCGCTTGTTGACTCCAGAAGGTTTGCTGATTGCCGCGGGAGTTCGGCTTTTGGAAACGTGCATCTTAGGAGTACGTTTAAACGCATCTTTGTCCCCAGAGCAGTCTCCTGAGTGGTCAGTGGAGGAGTCAGTCCTGGGTTCCAGGAGGTGGTATTCGTCTGACATTAGTACGGCCGCCCCAGCTTTCTTAGCTTCTGTTTGCCTGGGGTTTCTTTTCAACCTGTAGCGTATCTGTGAATCTGAAGTGTGTTTCCTGTAGACAGCGTTTTTAAATCCGGTCTGACGATCTCAGCCTTTTGATGGGTTGTTTAATCCTTTCACACTGATGTTGCTTTTGATGTGGTTGGACTTCTGTCTCTGCCGTCTTACTTTTCTTGTTGTTTTAGGTCTCATGTCATCTTTGTTCTTCTGTTCTTCCTTAGCTACTTTTGTTCTCATTAAGTGAATATTAAGTCAGCTGAGCTCAAAGTCTTACTGTAGATAGGAGAGTGGGTGTTTTTAGATACGTGTTGTTTTATAAACAGACTTCTATATGACAGTGCCTGCGTGGCCAGTTTCTCGGGTTCTCACGGTGTTGAAGGCATCAGCCCAGAGGGTATGAGACGGGCATAGGAAATTGCTGTGTGGTACACAAATACTACGTACTGTTTTTATGTGATTGGTGTAAAATTAAGTAGCAGTGTTTTACAAAGAATGGATTTGGAACAGGTAGGTGTGTGTGTGTTTGGGTTATGCTCCTTATTTTAAGCAGCAGGAAGGAGAAAATACATTTGCCTGAACTCTGCAAAAGACTGCTTGTTCAACAATGTTCAGTGACTCGTGAAACTCCGTCCGCGCGTTACCAGTGTGTCTGAAGTGGGGGCACCGCGTTGCTTCCTTAGTAGGTGCCCCGCACCCTTTGCTTTTCCTCTTCCGGGTCTCGGCGTGTGGGTCGTGTGCGCTGGCAGAGTCGTTATTTTATTGGAAATGTGCTGTGTGGATGCTGCGGGAGCCACGTGCCGAGCCAGCCCCGGGTGGGCTGTGGACCCGGCTGCTGGCGGAGGCAGGCGCCATGTGCATGCGCGGAGGCAGAGGTGGGGTTTCCAGAAGAGGGCGCATCCGATGCAGGATGTAGATGTGGGCCAGACAGAAGTGGGCTGGAAGGGGCTCCCGTGGGGGAGGAAAGCATGTCCCCCCAGGATCCGACGTCTCCAGGGGAGATGCTGCCGTTAACCACGGTAAAATTGTTCGACTGGTCCCTCAGCCCGAGCACCTCACGTTCGTAAATGCTTGCCATGGTTTAGGTGCTTAAAAGTTGAGTTGCCCAAGATCTAATCTAGAAGAGTGGCTTGCAAGTGTTTTTTTTTTTTTTTTAAAGCTCTGGAACTTTCTCTTCAAAATGAATTTTATAGAGAAATTCAGTGTACCATAAATAGGGAATGTAGAGGATCCATGAGTGGAAAATGCAGGAGAGAGCGCATCACGTTTTCCTCTGATTATGAAAGTACGCACCTTTGGGGTATCTGAGTGGCTCAGTCAATTGCAAGTCTGACACTTTATCTTGGCTCAGGTCCGAATCCCCAGTCGTGGGATCGAGCCCCACACTGGGCTCTGTGCTGAGCATGGCGTCTGCTTGAGAGTCTGCCCCTCCCCTACTCAAGCATGCACACTCTCTCTCTCAAATTAAAAAAAAATACACTTTTGAAAGTTAGTCTATATATATGAAATTAAAAATCACCCAAGAGATAGGTACTTTGACATCGAGCCAGACATCCTTCCTGTATCTCTCTGTGTACATTCATAAAAATAATTTACATAAACGGGACCATTTTCTACGGGTGCTTCATCTCCTGATTATTTTGAGTCTCCAGTGTGTCACGGGCACCTTTCCATGTCGGAAAGGCTCTGCTGTATTGGTTTCACGGCTAGGTAGCAATTTTTTGGTGTGGCTGCGCCATACTTTGATTTTCCACTCATGACATCTGGGCTGCCGTTTGCTACTTTTACAAGCGAATCTGCAGTGAAGCTTGTTTTCTGCTCATCTCTGTAAACTTTTCGGACCATCTCAGAGTTCTGTAAGTAGAGCGTCTGTGTCAGAAGGCTCACGTTTTATGTTTTGACACGCTGCCAAGCATCTTATTAACTACTTAACCATTTCGATCCATTGCCAAACGTCTTATTCTGTTAACAGTGAATAAACACAAGACTGAGGAAGGGGGTAGTAGGCCGGTGTAGGAAACCGGGATTTTGTAGTTGACGGTTTATGATCAGCCTCCCCTGGCCTGAACGGCAGCTCTCCAGGCTGCGGCCGAGAAGCCTGTGTGGTCAGCAGGGGCGGCCTCTCCCCCGGGGGCGTCCAGTGTCGGAGACGACGTGTCCTTGGGGTCTGCAGGCCGAGTCCGGACAGTAAAATGATAGGGAACTTACAAAGTGCTTGTTCTGTAAACTGTTAGCAGAGAACAGATGTATTTCCTGATGCTGGTTTTGTAGATCCCTGGGGCTTCCTGGTAATTTAGTGGTCATTCCTGAATTCCCCAAGTTAGAAATGGCTTTAATTAATTTCAACTTAAAATTTGGTTTTGGGGATGCTTGGCAGCTCAGTTAGTTATGCGTCCAACTTCGGCTCAGGTCATGATTTCACCGTTTGTGGGTTCAAGCCCCACTTTGGGCCTGGACTACTGGCAGCTCAGAGCCCGGAGCCTGCTTCGGATTCTGTGTCTCCTTCTCTCTCTTTCTCTGCCCCTTCCCTGTTCACACTCTGTGTCTCTCTCTCTCTCTCTCAAAAAATAAAGCATTAAAAATTTTTTTAATTTGTTTTTTATAACGATCACATTTTTTAAAGTGCCAGGATTAGAGTCTCAGATACTAACCACTAGCACTTAGTGTTGCAGATGGTGACCTACCCAGAGCAGGGATGTGGGGCAGAAGGGTGTGGACAGAAACGCTGAGTGGCTGGAGACTCTTCACTCTACCTGTCCGCATCCTTTATGCCGCTCCCAGAAAATTTCTTCTCACAGGTTAAGATGCGGTGCCTTACCACTAAGACTTCTTGGCACTTAAACATGTAACTCCCTGCACAGCAGGTCATTTATCTGGCACCAAACTCAGAGATGTGTAGTTCTGGCCTTTGGAAATCTCAAGCATCTGCCATGAGCTCTACGCCTCGTTAAAGATGTCCGAGAAAGTGGTCTGTCCGCACAAGCTTCCGTTCTGCTTATGACATTCCCTTTTCTGTTTGTTTGTCTTTTTAACAGTATCTGCTGAAGGTCAATGAAATTAAGATTAAAAAGGGAGTGGATTTACTTCAGAATCTGATCAAATATTTCCATGCCCAGTGCAAGTAAGTTCTTTTTCTTTGTTACTGATGCTATTTCAGATGTTTCTTTCTCGAAGGCAGCGTCTGGGAGATACACAGTATTGTACTGAGGAAAATAAACACTCATTTAAGACTCTCTAGTAAAAGGAATGAAGCACTGATACGTGCCATACCCGAGGAAAACCTTGGAAACATGCTAAGTGAAAGAAGCGAGCCACAGGCCATGTTCTATGTGATTTTATCTATTGGAAAGGCTGGGACTAGGCAGGTCTCCAGGTGGCGGATTGCCAGGACTTGGGGCAAGTAGGGAATGACTGCTGACTGGGGTCATGAAAATGTTCTAGAATGAGACCATGCTAGATGGCACGATTTTGTGAGCATACAAAAACCACTGGATGGTACACTTGAAAAGGGCGAATCTTGTGGCTTAAGACTCTTCAATAAAAAATGAAATTTAAAAATCTGTGACAATCATCAGATGTATTTATTTTTGCTCTTTTTGCAGAGGGACAGACTAGTTTGATCTAATACATGATTCACAAATTTGTTGTTTAAAAGAAATAAGCATGTTAAAATTTTTTTAATGTTTTTTATTTATTTTTGTAAGAGAGAGAGAGACAGCATGAGGAGGGGAGTGTCAGAGAAAGAGGGAGACACAGAATCCGAAGCAGGCTCCAGGCTCTGAGCTAGCTGTCAGCACAGAGCCCGACGCAGGGCTCAAACCCACGAACCATGAGATCATGACCTGAACCGAAGCCGGATGCTCAACCGACTGAGCCACCCAGGCGCCCCTAGCATGTTAAATTAAGGAAATAGTTTGCTGTGTCAGTTACCCCGTAAAGCAAGTGACTGTGACGAGCAGGGAGGCCGAGTGCCGGCGGGAGGGAGCCGCCTCACCCCTGCGCTTGGCCCACACGCCAGCCCCGCACGGCCCGGGCCTGTCACGCCACGCACCCGTCCCTGCTCCCCTCCCGCTGCGGCCTGACCTCCATCCTGACATCCCCCACCCCTGGCTCATCCCCTTCACGGCGTGTGCTGTGTGTCTGCCATTGTCCCGGGGCTGGGGAGAAATCGTGTCCGTCACGGGCTCCACTCATCATGTCCCGGGTGCCAGAGAGGGACACTGTTTATCACAGACACCACTCGTCACATCCCAAGTACCGGAGAGATAGTGTCCATCACCAGCTCCACTCGTCGTGTCCCGAGTGCCAGAGAGGGACACCGTCCGTCACGGACACCACTCGTCATGTCCTGGGTGACAGAGAGGGACACCGTCTGTCACGGACACCATTCATCGTGTCCCAGGTACTGGAGAGGGACACCGTCCGTCACAGACACCACTCGTCCCTTCCTGGGTACCGGAGAGGGACACCGTCCGTCACGGACACCACTCGTCGTGTCCCAGGTACTGGAGAGGGACGCCGTCCGTCACGGACACACTCTTCCTCGAATCAAGCAGGAGACGAGCTTCGGCAAATGGGTCTACGCTGCACATTTGAAACATGCTCTGCAGTGTCAGAATCTAAGAAATAATAGAAGACCTGGTTTAGGTGAAGACTGGGGGCAGGGACTGGGCTTTTCTCCTTTTTCTCCTCTCCCCGCTCCTGCCGGATCCTCGGGCCGCCAGACCCGTACTAGGATATCACAGACCCTCAGCTGCTTCCTGCTCCAGCTGCAGGCCTCTTCGACGAGACGTGGATCCCAGGATCTAAAGGTCAAAGAGTAAGGAGGAGAGGAAGAACATTCCAGGCAAAGTCAAGGTCTCGCAGGAAGAAATCTTGTGTGACTTAAGCATGATGAGGGAAGGGTATTGGGACGTGAAACCAGATGGAAAAGCCTAGAGACGTGGACGGCCTTGGGAGGCTTGGGACCGGGTTTAGGTTTTATCCCAGATGTATGGAGGAAGCTCGAAAGTTTTGAGCAGGGGATTCATTCAGCAAATACCGAGCTCCCACTGCGCCAGGTGCTGTCTGGGGTTCTGGTGATACTTCGTACGCATGAATCTCCGGTTCCTACAAACACGTGATGTGGGTAGCAGTCTGGGGGGGAGCACGGCTGTGAAACGGAGGGACAGTGAGGAGAGGAGATGGGAGGGAGGGGAAGGATGGTGATGGGAAACCTCTGGAAAGGCTTCTCGATTCCATTTCTGCTTTAACGAGGAACCAAGAGTGGGTAGAGTGGGTGTGGGTGATCACTTAAGCCCACGGCCCTGTCCCCGGCACAGTCTGGAGACGACAGCGCCTCGGCCTGGACTGGGGACGGTGCCGTGGCGGGCGTGACTTGTGTGAGAAATCTTTGGAGGTTGAATCGCCACGCCTGTCTGCTTGCTTTTCCCCAAACAGGCCGCGCCCCCGCGGATGTCCCTTTGCACGGGCTTCTCCCCGTCCCGCTGCTCCCTTCATGCCTCCCCCTGGCTCCGGTCCCTCTCTAAGTCCCGCCTCGAGACTGACTGCTGCGTTGAAGTCACCCGGTCCCCCCCAATGGAATGACTTCTCTTCCCTCTGCATTGTCACCACACTCCCACATCCCTCCTCTGTGTTTCCAGCGTGGCGGCGTGCATGTGGTGGCGTGTCTGTCACCCAACTGTACGTTCTTTAAGGGGCCGTGATGTTTATTTGTCCCTTCTCCAGTGCGTGCTGCGTTAACCTGGTGCGCGCTCGCAGCAGCGAATCGCACTGTTGAACTTGGCCCAGCTTTGGCCTTCTTCCTACGGCTTTGGTGATCGTGCGTCTTTGATGCACTTGAGGTCAAACCACAAAGGAAGATGTGCCGTGTGATTCGTTGTAGGTTAAAATAAGAGCTCCAGGCTTGGAAAGAGTCTCAGAGGAGGGAAAGAGACCTCTGATTTGTACAAATTCCAAGACGAATTATTGTATAGAGACTCAAAACCCCAACTCTATGATTAACATACAAATTACTTCTTCACTACTTGTCCTTGTAACCTTGTGTGAGGCAGATTAGGAAGTGGGTCGCTTCCTTGCTAATATTTTATTTTTAAGAAGCTGTTCTTGGATTTCCTTTTTTCCTCTTTATTTTGCCCACACTGATCGGTCGGGTAGCGACAGACCACTTGTGGAAAAGTGAACCGGCCGGCCTTCTACGGGCGTGAGCTCAGCAACCTTTAAAAACGAGGAATCTTCCGTTCTTCCTGTGTGTGTGTGTGTGTGTGTGTGTGTGTGTGTGTGTGTGTGCGCTGCAGACTCTTGCCATCCTTCGCACCGCTTTGACTTTTCTCCTCCATATTTTCGGGGGTAAAACGTAGAGCTGGAGCGACTTGGCCGCAGGACAAAGGACCGCGTGGCCGTGTACGGTGTGGTCGTGTCCCCTTCATGGCCTCCGGTCGACGTGCCCTGCTGGGACCCACTGCCCAGCTGTTGCCAGAAGAGCTTGGGAGGCAGCGCTGAGCGCCCCGGACACGCGTGCCGTCCTGAGAGGCAGGGCCAGGGCGCAAAGGGCAGGCGCGCCTTGGGCCATGGTGACGGGGTGCTCTCGTGAGCCCTGCGGCGAGAGGCGGGGGCCACCTGCTTGGTGGGGGCTTGAAGACCGAGTCTCGCTCAGCGGATGCGTTTTAAAGGCTTGAGGGCTCGGTCAGCCAGGTAGAAAACATTTAATAAAAAACAACATTCGAACAAACAAAAACTGATATTTGGTAATGTTGATGGCAAACATTGTTCGAGTGAAGCTCGGGCTGGTCAGCTTAGGAAAAGTGTGCCGGGTTTGTACTTAGAAATGTCACAGTGGGGCGCCGGGGGGGCTCAGTCAGCTGAGCGTCTGGCTTCGGCTCAGGTCATGATCTCACGGTTCGTGGGTTCGAGTCCCTCGTTGGCCCTGTGCTGACAGCTCAGAGCCTGGAGCCTGCTTCATATTCGGTGTTTCCCTCTCTCTCTGCCCCTCCCCTGCTCGCACTGTCTCTCTCTGTCTCTCAAAAAATTTAAAAAAAAAGAAATGTCACGGGGATGGGGCGTGACTCAGTTGGTGGAGCATGCGACTCTATCTCGGGGTTGAGTTTGAACCCCACATTGGGTGTAGAGATTCCTTAAATATAAAATCTTTAAAAAAGAAAAAAGAAACGTCACAGTGGTGGCAAGTGGCAAAGCAGTGACAGAGCCCTTTCTTTGACGTTTTCCCTGAGGCTGGGGAAGGTGCACCAAGGTGCCAAACCTCGCCTCAAATCGGAGGGTCCGGAAGGATCGGGACGTTGACCGTCAGAAGGAGGAGGCGTCTAGGGAGATGGGCAGGGTCGGCTGGGTGATTCCAAGACAAGAAGCAAATCTTAAACCCCAGTCTGAATCGTTCCTCCCAGCGCGCCGTCCAGGGTCGTGCTGGAGGTGACGTCTCTGGGCTCAGGGCACTGGCCTCCACGGCAGGGCTCTCCTCCCCACGACGCTGCAGGCGGGCGGCTCTCGGAGCTGCGCACCTGCTCCGCTTCGACCGTCCCATGCGCCTCCTGGGAGACTTTTCGGCTCCTTATCCGGTGCCCTCCCCCTCCCTCTCCGCCTGTCTCTTCCACGAGAATGTGGAGTGATTGAGGAGATCTTCTCTATAAAGAAAAAGCAGAACTGAAGCGGAACAAGAGAACCAGAGGAGTTGGGGACAGCAGGGGAGAGGCTCAGCCCCCCATCCCTGCGTGTGGGCTTCCAGATCTCCGTCCCCATGGAAAGGAGCGCCTGCTGTGTGCCGGCTGCGGGGCCGGGGGACGGACCCGCAGACACGCGCGGCGCCGCCTCCCTGCCCTGACGGGGGACGCAGACGCGCAGGGCAGTACTCCTGACACTCTGACGTGACTTAGGTCACATACGGGAACGGGAATAGAAGATAATCACACCTGTATCTGCAAATCCCGGCGAGAACACTAGCGCGGCTGCGGTGATGCCTGCTTCCTGGCCAGCAGCTCTCCATGACCCACGTCCTGTAACCACATAGTCCTGTCCCTTCCGCCTCGGAATCCCGCACTGAACGTCACGCCACGCTGCTTCTGTCGTCCGTCCTGTTGATTCCGTACTTCACGTGGGCAAGTCCCCCAGGACCGCTGCTGCGTTCGGAAGGGAGGACCGCCACCTCATGTGAACGCACGTGAGACCCACCTCGCATTCTGAAGATCATCTCCTTCCAGTTAGCAAATACTTCGAGACAGCAAATACTGTGTGCTTGAGATGTGCCAGGCTTTGTAGGCACCGTGTGCTTACCCTCCAGAGCTGCAGATCTAGGGGAGGGCAGGTGTGTTTTAAACAATCGCACTAATGCCTGTGTAGTGGTAGTTGTGCTGAGGGTTTTGAAGGAAGAGACAGAATGCTAAGAGAACATAGCAAGGAGACTCATTAAAGTTGGGGATCATGGGAGCCTCACTAACAAACTCATATTTAACTGAAAACTTGAGTGAAGAGTGGGTGGGAATAATCCAGGCGAAACAGAAGATATGTTCAGGGAGAAGTTTTGAGAAAGCAGAAGCAGCATGTGCAAAGGTCCTGAGGCAGGAGGGATCTGATGGCCACAGACAGACTGCTGGTAGGTCTGGAATCTAGTGAATGGAAGGGGGTGAATGGTGCTGCCCGAGGCCTGGAGACACAGGCGGAAGCCAGGTCACATGGGCGGTATGGGCCTTGTGACAGGTTTTCAGCTCTGTCCTGAGCTCTTTGGAAGTGGTTTCATTTCTCTCAAGAGGGTTATACACAACCTGCCTCAGAGGCAGTGCTGAGCGTCAGCCCACGGTCCCTGCGGGGACGCCTGTCTGGCTCCTGTCACATCCCTCGTGTCACTTACTATAAATGACCTCACCGGCGTGGAGTTCTGAGCTCTGAAAAGAAAAAGTTTCCTTCCACACTTTGAGGTCTGGCCCGTGACCGCGTTACCGTTCCCTGCAGGTGGGCCATGCGGTTCCCCGCGTTCTCTCTTCCGCTGAGCCGCGGTCTGTCAGGAAGAGTCTTCAGCGTCTCACTCTTTGCACCCCATGCTTTTCGGACCTCAGAGCCTCCGGTCCTGAACCAGAGCCTTCACTGCCTGTTGTCCGGAGGGTCCTGGCCCCACTGCACCCTCAGGGCTCCTTTCCTCTGGGTCACAGACAGTCATAAACACTTAGGCTTTATTGCCGTCCTACTCCGTCACTTCTGGCGGTTTCAAGTGCCATGTTATTCTTCGTGTGCCTCTTATTTTAAAGTTTGGGTCACATAGTCTTTCCCCTAGGGATTACATAATGATCTCACTCACTTTCCCTTAAAGAAGCATTTTCTCCATCTAACAACATTGTTTCCTCATTTGTGAAACACTGTTTCTCCTTTTTTCCTCTTAGTTTTTTCCAGGATGGACTGAAAGCAGTTGAGAGCCTCAAGCCTTCCATCGAGACACTTTCAACAGACCTTCACACCGTAAGCGCCCCCCCGCCCCCACGTTAGTGCCGAAGTGGTTTTTATGCAGCAAGTGCTGCGACTTAAACACTGTTTCTGTGTCTCCTGTGTTTGGGTCTGTGCGACCCTGACCCTGACAGCCTGGTAGTGCCTCGTGGAGTGAGGAGCCCCCGGCTGTCCTCCGTCTTGGCTGGGGGGGTGTAACTGGGGGGAGGTGTAACGGGGGGAGGCGTATGGGGGGCAGGGTGTAATGGGAGAGGGTATAACTGGGGGGAGAGTGTAACGGGGAGGGGGAGGGGCACTTGAGGGGCCTGCGTGGAGATGCCCTGTGACCTCCAGCGCCTCGCTGTACCTCACTCGTCCCTCCCTCTCCTTGGCTTTGTTTTGCAAAGATCAAGCAGGCCCAGGACGAAGAGAGGAGGCAGCTGATACAGCTCCGAGATATTTTGAAGTCAGCCTTGCAGGTTGAACAGAAAGAGGTGAGAGGATTTAATTTTGAAAGATCGCTGTCTTCGTGCCTGTGTCTCGGGGGCTCTGGGATTGGAGAACGCGACCCTCAGGTTCCCCAGACGCTCACAGCTCACTCTCGGGCTCCATCAGCCGCCACCGAGCTTTCTGTTTGTTCTTTGGGTTTGGTTTTATGAGACCCATCTTTTCAGATGTGTTTGTCGCACAGGGAGCCGTTTCCTGGCGGTGTGGCCTTCACGGCCGCGTATATAACCTTCTTTGCTCCGTGGGCGAAACTCCTTAACGTCTCCTGAACCCGTTTTTGCACATGAGTAGCTGTTAACGTCTCCGTTACTTGCTATTTGTGCCGTGGAGCTTCTGCCTGGAGCGCTGTGGTGTCCGAGCCCCAGGGTCCGTGGACTCTGTCCTCTTGGGCATCAGCGGATCACAGGTGGCCTCCCGAGTCCTCCGACCCCGGAGATCATGCTCCAAAGCGCAGGGGGAGGGAGCTACACTCTGGTACAGCCGTATGCGGATGAGCAGGAGACCTCAGTTTCTCCGGCCTCGACTCTGTCCTGTACTCGCTTTTCTGCCTGCTGACACGTTCCCAGCGACAATTTGTGTTTTGGAGGCTTGTTGACAAACATACCAAAAAGAACGTTTTTAAGGGAATTATATGGACTGTTTACTCTAGAGTGGATTTTATAATGGGAAACCGAACATAATCCACTTCCTTGGCCATAAAAGAGTGTCACCCGGACGCATCACCAGCGGAGTGTAGACCAGTAACTGTCGAACTACTTAGCAGGACGTGGCGTTCACCGCGGGCTTGGTGTGCTGTGCTCTCGGTTCCTGTGCTATAACTGAATCTTGTTGTTTTTCTCCCTAACGCACTTACCTTTGTGACCGAAGTCTAGGAGAGTAAGTAGTTCAGTATTTTCATAAATTGGAGAGTTTTGCATGCTTTCTTCATAAACTTAAAAAATTAATTTCTTCCATGCGTCTGTCAATGGCCGGTGGTGTTTTTCATTGTAATTCTTTCTCTGGGTTTTATTAAAGGCTGATGAATTTGAATACACAAGTAATAATGACATGGGGAATTTCCACATTTACGGTTTATGCCTTTGCTGTTGTTCCTTAGTGGAAGCGAAGTGACTGCCCCCTCTGCCCCGCGCCCCCCACCCCGGGCTGAAGGCTCTGTGTCCGTCTCACCCATCCCCAGCCTGACTCTGGAGACCGCCTCTGCTCGCCCCAGCCCCAGTGCTCTGAGTTGGTGTTATTTCAGTCACGACGTTTTCCTCTTGGGCTGTTGGCTGTGTCTCCAGGTGCACAGATGCTGCGTCTCTCTAGCTAGACCTGAGCAGCGTGAGGCTGCCCGCCAGCCCTCGCGTTGTGCCCACTGCCCGTTCACTCGGCTGGTACGCGGGGGTCCGCTGAGTGAGGGATGGGCGGATCGCGGTTCTGCGCGCGGGCCCAGAGTTACCCACAGAGTGGTGACTTCCTCCCAGGCTAGAGAATCCAGATCCTGGTGCTTTGATATTCCCACACGTGGACTGTAAGCAGAAGAATAAGGAGGAGAAGAAGAACTTGGAGTGCGGGGACCAGCGGGCTGACTCAAGGCCGGAAGAGGTGGTGCGGGGCGCGGGACCCCCAGTGCCGCGGAGGCAGCCAGCTGTCCCAGGCGGCGCCGGGAGTGGCTGAGAGCCACTCTTGTCTGCAGAGGCGTCCTGGTCCCGCGAAGCGTGTGCTTCGGCTGCGCAGGATGAGGAGGCTTCAGAAAGCTGGCTGTGGTCAGCTGGTTATTGATAGCTTTGCAGAGAAGTGTCACAGGTCCGCCAGCACAGACCGGAAGCCTCTGTGGTTTGTGGTATGTGTGTGTGTGGACGCGCCCGGCTGCCTAGACTGCACAGAGGGGCCCTGAGAACCCTCTTTACTGCCCCTCCTTGGCTTTCGGCCCAAACGCCGAGCTGTCCGGTCCCTCGCTTCTGATTGTGTTGTGCTGTATGCTATGTTACGTTCGCGTTGCTTTTTGATGACGTGTTCCCTAGACTGGATGGTCTGTGGACACCGTCGCCGGGAAGAAGCAAACGTGTATAAGTGGGATTTTATATATTTCTAAACAATATTTATGATTGGGGCTCTGTCTCGTGTCCTTCCAGTCACAGCAAGAATTGAATGCTGGGCACTGTTTAGCTCTCAACCACTTTTTCTGGATTCTCCCTGTGACTTACAAAACTGAAGGCGTTGATGGTTTTTTGTTGTTTTTACTTTAGAGACAGAGTGTGCACGAGCAGGGGAGAGGGGCAGAAGGGGGAGGGAGAGGGAGAAGAAGGAGGGAGGGGTAGAGCCTGTCAGTAGTGCTGGTTTTTACACGAGCCCTTTGCCTCCCTGTCCCCTGTGTGTCCCATCTCCGTGGAGTCCTGGGGGACAGGTTCTCTGCCAGAACCTCACTGTTGGCATGTGGGTTCCGAGCCATTAGATGTTGAGAACCCTGGCTCCTCCGGCGGGGGAGGGCGACTCGGCCTCTGGGAGCCTGAGTGCTGAAGCCACAGCGATTTTCCCACCGCGGATACCTCAGGTGTGGTCTCTGTCCATGTCAGCTCCGTGTCCCCACCTTTCCGAGGGTCCCTGTGTGGTGGGAGAGTGTTTGAATGGTGTGTGCTGTCCAGGGAGCAGAGGTCCACGACGGCCGTGATTCTCTCCTGACACCGGCTTTTCTGGTTGAGGCTGGTGTATCTTGTCTTGCTGGGATCTGGCCTGAGTCCCAGCCCTCTGGCCAGGTGTCCCCTTCCTTGCCTCTCCTGCCAAGCTTCCAGGTGGCCTGACACTGGCCGTTAGTTCACCCTCCGTGGAAACTGGTTCCTTGAGTCACCCAGTCACCTCCCGTTCCCTTAGCAGTGATGTGAGCCAGGCACCGCGGCCACAAACAGAGAGGTGTCACCTCTCACGGGACTCATAATCGGGCAGTGGGGCCAGAACGTCACTGGGGCACAGGGTGACGATGGCTCCAGGATTGGTGTCTCCCCGGTGTGGTAGGCAGGTGTGTGTTGGGAATGGACATTTGGAGGATGATTCAAAGTTAGTCTCATCCCAGCAGGTAGGGCCGGTGGGCCAGCTTCTGACCAGGACAGAAAATTCCCCTGGGGAGCTGTCTAGCAGAGCAGAGGAGCATAGATTAATCAATCGTAGGTCTTCGCTTCCTACCAGGAAGGTGTGGACCAAGGTACCTGACCTCTCCACGCCTCGGTCTCTCCGTCTGTGAATCAGGAATGACGCTGCCGCCTCCCACAGTTGTTAAGAGATCTCAGGGATGATTTCTGTAAAGCACTCAACACAGTGTCTTGATAAACAGGATCTAGTTTGTTCGTCGATTCAGCAAATACTGTGTTCCTAGATGCTGAGGAACCATACGAACAACAACAGCAAAATACCTAAGTCCCACCCCTTCGTGGCTGGACAGTAACAGATGGCGGTGTTCCTCCGATAGGTTGTCCTGCTGCCCACTTGACCCCGTCTTGTCGGCTTGTGATCTGGCCCTTGTCTTCATGACTGGCCCCCACTCCTGCCGCCTGCCCACTCTGGCTTAGGAGACATCACACCCCGATCTAGACTGATCCCCCCCCTCCCACTTCCCCTATTTTCTGCTTCACGCGAACTTGACTGTCTGATCCATCTCTGCGTCCGGGGTCCGCTCTGTGGTTTGGCCGTTCCTACTTGCCTCACTTCTCAGGTCTTTCCGGGCACTTTGTAGCTGTGAGCAGTAATCCTGCCCCACAGGGCAGGTCCTGTCAGTCCACGGTTACAGACTTCAGTCTGGGGGGGGGAGGGCACTTGCTGGAGCCCACTTAGTGTCAGAGCCAGGATTAAAGCCCGGTCTGTTTAGTTGCAAACATATTCCCTTTAGCTAGGTTATATGACTTCAATAATACCTTGTATCAGACAGAATCTTAAAAATTATCCAGAAGTAACAGGGAACGTGTGGCCCTGAGACTAGGGAAAGCGCCACCACAGCCCACGCTTGCTTAGCAAAGCCTCTAGCTCCAGGCCGTGTCCATGTGGACGGACGTAACGGGTTGTAGCCGAGAAGGGACTTGGACGTACTTGGGACATTGCGTGGACATTACCACTCTCCCTTGGTAGAGAAATGTTGTGTCCAGGTGACTCCTGGGCAATCCGTGCATCACAAAAATTGTCTGAATAGACTTCCTAAGAGATGGACAGATAAAGTGTATACATTTTAATGATCTAGGGTCTTAGGGACCTTGGGGATCCTTCTGATTTAATGAGTAAACTTTTATATGTATGATATACACAGTGTCAGCACTCTTTTCCCTTATCTCTGAACATTTCAAATACTAAGTCTACTGCTCACCTGGGTAGTCTGCCTTGGCAGGGCCCAGTGGCTAACCTTTCATATGACCACACGGCCTTTATGGTCATGGATGGTGCCTAGGATCCGAGACCATGTCTGGATGTCAGAGGATAGAGGGTATGTGCATACTGATATATCTTAGGAGAGCCTTTCGAAGGCCCACAAAATGCCCACCTGACCTATGTGCTTTAGACATCGTCTCCACGTGGTGAGACTCAGTCAAGCCCTAGGGCATCCTTGGCTCTCCTAGGGAAGTACAGAGTGTGACGGAGAGTCTCCGAGAGTCAGGGCAGTGTGGAGCCAGCCCTATCCCGGCCAGTCACCTCTGTCTGTTAGAGTCTTCTCCCCAGAAGTAAAGGCTCTCTTCCTTTGGATTATATTCCATTGAATTGCAGTCTTGGGTGAAAAGGCGGACTTTGTTACCCCTTCACCTGACCAGGTTCGTATAAAATACCCGTGTGAGCAGGTGAAGAAGGGCTGTTTTTGTGGATCTCCTACAAGTCACCTTGAAGGTGCTGAAGCACCTAGTGCAGAAGCAGGTTCGGTTTTACAGCAGGTTATACTCCACTGATTTACACATTTTAAACTGTGCAGCTTCAGCTTTTCCTCCACTTCTTAATTGATTCAAGAAACGCCTGGTCTAAAGAATAAAAACCGTAATTTCTTCCTTAACATCTGACAGAGTCCAGTTCTGCTGGAAAGAAGAATGCCCTTTATTCTGGGCCCTCATCACCATGCTTGGCACGAACACCATGAGCAGTGCTGTCACGTGACTCCGCCACTTACTCTGTGCGGCTCCGTCCCCACCAGATCAATAGGCATGTTTCTTGGTTGTGCAGTTCAATCTCGACGGGTTTATTTTTAGTCTCGCACAGAGATTCCTAGAGGTGAGCAGCACCTCCGTTTCTCCTCCCCTGCTTTATTCCCCGTGATGCTTAAAGCTGGGTTTGCTCTGGATTTCTAGTGCTGATATCCTGCCTTGCGAGAGAGTGTGGAAGCTGGCACGTCCTCGCCTGATGAATGCGTGTTGCCGCAGGTGTCTGGAGGCAGGAGTGCTGTGTGAACTCCCTATGAAAAATGAGGACATTTCTCCTGTTTTCGGTCTGCTTGTTGAGGCTCTGTGGTCAATTCAGTAATGGGATGCCCTAGCACATTATTGATTTCTCAGATCAAGATTTTCTTTTAATTTTCTTTTTGTTTTGCAGAGTTGTCCCAGATGTCTTTCACAGTTAAAAAGTCAGTGCTAGGCAGACCATGTTCATGGAATGGAGGATTTAATATAGTTAAGACAGCCATAGCCCCCAGATTGGTCTGCAGATTCAGGGCCATCTCTATCAGAATCCCCTCTGCCTTTGTGCAGAAAGTGACAAGCTGATTCTAAAACTCATGAGGAAATGCAAAGGACCCAGAATAGCCAAACAGCCTTGAAAAAGAACAGAAGTTGGAGGAGTCACACTTCTGATTTCAGAACTCCCCCAAAGCTCTAGTCATCAAGACAGTGTGGCACTGACACAAGATAGTCTTACAGATCATTGAAGTGGAATCGAGAGTCCAGAAATAAACCCTGCCTCTTACGGCCAATTGATTTTTCAAGACGGAAGCCAGGACAATTTAGTGAGGAAAGGATGTTTTTTTTTTTTTTTCCACAAATGATGATGGGACGACTGGATAGCCACAAGCGAAAGAATGAATTTGGACCCCTACCTCACACCATAATCAAAAACTGACTCAAACTGGATCAAAGATGTAAACCTAAGAGCTAAAACTGTAAAACTCTTAGAAGAAAACATAGGTGTAAATCTTCATGACCTTGGGGCAAGCAGTGGTTTCTTAGATGAGGCATCTGAAGTGTAAATGACGGAAGAAACCATAGATGGTTTTCATCAGAACGTGAACTGTGTTATGCTTCCAAAACCTTTAAAACTATCAAGAATCCAGGTGGCCTACTCTTGCTTTCAGATAAAGTCTGAACTCTGACTCAAGCCTCTGTCCCTCCTCCCACGGGGCCCGCTTCATCTTAGCTACACTGGCTGTCCTAAATTGCGTGGAGGATGCCCACAGCCGCCCCCCCTTCCTCAGTTCTCTGCCTGTCTTGCTTTCGTTTTGAACGCTCCCTCCTTCCATACTCCCGTGGTTTCCCCCATTTGGCTCTTCACTTCCTGAGCACTTGTATTCCGGCTCAGCTAACACTGATTGTCAGGCATTAATTCCTTCATTGTTTGGCATCATTTGGCCTTGGTTTTCCCAAGGACGGTCACCTGCTTGATGGTGGAGATGGGACGTGGCCCTCGTGTCTTGGGACACCTTCTGGTGAGGGCTCATGGAAGGACCTTCGAGGGGGAGGTGGAATTCCCTTCCGTTCTCCTCTCTGACCCTAACAAGCTCTGCATCTGAAGTAAATCTCTTATTTTCATTGTGTTTCTATTTCCCCCTTTGAGAAATGGACTGGGTGGGAGGTTCGCAAGAAACAGCTGGCCAGTGAACTCTTTGTCTGCTCCCCCCCAGTTCCTCATGTCTGCCAGAATTCCCAGTGCTAGTGTGGACAGCTCCTTTCCACTCTCTGCTCAGGGCTTCCGCTACCATCTGTTAAATCGTTGAGCACCCATTGGATGCCCAGGGTTTCATTGATGGTCCTTGCCCTTTAGAAGCTGAAGTCTCAGTCCGCCACACCAGGGACTGTCTACCCTGAGGCTGAGGCAGTTAGGTCCAGTGCTCTGGCCCCTCTGCTCGTTTGGTGGGTCAAGAAAGGAATACAGTTTGACACCTGGAACATACCAGGTGTTCATGCGTGTTATCTTACTCAGACCTTACTGTGTTTACCATTTTGCTGGGTATTGTTTTCCTATTTCCCAAGGAGGAAACTGAGGCAGGGAGCTTAAGTAACTCCCCTAAGTAAGGGGTAGAACCTTGTTTGGGGGTTGTTCTTGCTTACAAGTGCTGCGTTTTCTCACACACATGTTACTTATCTCCTTGAGGGCTGCTTCTGCCAAACCAGGAGCTTCTGCCATTATCAGGGACTTAAGGCTCATAATCGAGTAAAATCTGTAACTTTCAAATGGCTCGTTTCTTTCAGCTGGTTGGGGAATGCTTGTTTGACATTTCCTCCTGCAGCCCAGTAGGTGGCGTTTATGAATTCCTGGGGATGAATCTTCTGTCCATCTTTTGGTGTGGCCATAGGTGACATTTCTCTAATTAAAAAAAAAAAAAATTAAGGACAAATGTTTTTAAAGCTTGCAATCTGGACAGGATGGAAAACCACTTCTTGACCATTTTAGGATCCACAAGTTCGCCAGAGCACAGCCTACAGCTTACATCAGCCTCAGGGAAACAAGGAGCACGGGACGGAGCGGAGCGGCAGTCTGTACAAGAAGAGTGACGGGTAAGCGGGCTGTGCTGCTGGAGTCTGACCGTGGGGGGTCTCTCTCGTGTCCGGAATTACCGAACTCTTCTCTTTTCCTTTCTCCCCCATTTATCCGTAAGGATCCGAAAAGTGTGGCAGAAAAGGAAGTGTTCGGTTAAAAATGGCTTTCTGACCATCTCCCACGGCACCGTAAGTATTCTCGTACTTCTCGGACTGCTGCGGGGAGGAGAGATTGATGTGAGCCGCGTGCACAGGACGGCCTGGCACCTGCCTTGTAAAGACCTTCCTGCTGGGAGAGATCGGTTTGGGGTCCTTCTTGATCCGGCGCCCCCGCCCCTGTCTGGGCTTCTCTGGCCAGGGACGGCCTTGGGTCGTTCACTGCCTGACAGAGTCCAGAAGACCTGACGGGTCAGGTCGTGTAGGAGCCTGTGGCTCTCAGAAGCACACAGCACACCGCTTCCCAGCTGTCTTTGTCTCCGGAAATTGAACTTCCCGCTTGGGAAGGTTTCCTGTTTCTCCATACAGGGAAGAGCGTTGAAGTGGTCAGGACTCTGGGAATCCGAAATCCAAGAGAGGAGAAACTTCACTGATGTTATTATAGAAATCAAACACGTTGCACCCAACCTTAATCAAGTCCTTTTTCTATCACCTCGTACGTACGAGTCCTTGCAAGAAACTGAGGCCTGGATGTTGGGCCTGTTGAGAAAATACGCAGAGTAAGATGACTTAATAATCCAGTTTTCAGAAACCAGGGATTTTTTTTTTAAGTTTACTTATTTTGAGAGCGAGAGAGAGAGAGCATGAGCGGGGAAGGGGCCGAGAGAGAGAATCCCAAGCAGGCTCCATTCTGTCAGCACAGAGCCTGACACGGGGCACAAAGTACAAACCAGGAGATCGTGACCTGAGCTGAAATCAAGAGGCGGACACTCAACTGACTGGGCCCCCCAGGCTCCCCCAGAAACCAAGGATTTTAACCACATTCCATCACACCACGGTGCTCTTTCCCACAGTGGCTTAGGCATATTGTCACCTTGCCTAAACGACACAATCTGGTGAATGTCACGTAAGCTGCCAGACAGTTTTGAAAATGTCTGAAGGAGTTGTTGCTGTTTTGGGGCTCATGAGAACACGGGACAGGTGGTGGTGTGCGACTCTGTCCCCGACGCGGGAGGCCTGGTGCTGCGTGCAGGTCGGCAGTCTCTGCCTGTGAGGGGTTGGGAGTGGACATGACCCTGGGTCTTTGTCATCCCTGCCCCTCCCCCCGGCTTCCACCAGCTCCCGTGGGGACAGCTGGGGCCGTGCGGAGCACAGGCCCCTGTAGCCAGGTCACGGCTCAGTGCAGGCTCTTCTTGGTGCTCTGTAAGGAAACGGGAAGGCTGGACTTGCGTCTCCTGGGGGCCCCTTCACTGACCCTGACTGGGACCTGGCTTACATCAAGTGTCTGCGGCCATCTCTGTGGACCTTTGGCCTGGGAGATGAACGTGTCTCCTGCCTGGGCAAATAGAGATCATACCTCTTTTCTAAAATGCAGCCGTTACCGGTCTCCATGGTCATGTCATCCCTCCTGGGGCCCTGGAGTTTGGACCCTGATGTGACGGGCTCTCCGTACAGGCGTGCCTGTGTGTCTGTGGAGGGGTGCTGCCGATTCGGGGAGGCAGGTGCATCAGTCAGCACGCTGGGGGTGCTGGGGGACTCCGTGCCTCTTCAGAGTCAGGCCTGGGGGTGCTAGGAGGCTCCACG
>PJEM01017847.1:0-20573 GCA_004023845.1 Helogale parvula
CACCACCCAGGCGTGGGGGGTGGTGCGTGGAGCTTTGGGGGGAGGCAGCGAGGGCTTACCCGGCTCTGCCTGGTGGCAGGTGGGTCAGATTCCCCCGAGGAGGGGACATTTGAGTGGGGCTTTGAAGGATGCGTTAGAGTTTGCTCAGGGTCAGATGCAGTAGATGTGAGAAGCCCCTCCCTGCTCCAGGCGGGGTGGAGTGTGCCAGGAGAACGCTTCAATGACAGAGCTGAGCTCGGAGGCTGAAGCAGGCAGGGGATTCCCAGCCCAGAAGAGGAGAGCTGAGCTGAAGAGCAGGGGAGGGAGCTGGCAATAAAGCCGAGCGGCGCAGGGCGTCTGGGGACCCGCGTCTGTCACAGGTGCTCGTGACAGTATTTTTAGTGTAAACGTTTTTATGATGAAAAATTTTAAATATACATAAAGAGTAGAGAGACTAGCACAATGAGGCTCATGTGGGTCTCACCCAGATTCACCAGGAACTGGCCACTCTGGCCCAGCGTCCAGGCTTGGGGGGCTTCTTGGAGGAGTGGCTGTGCGGGCTTAGGGTCCAGCATCGCGGGCGGCTGACTTGGTTTCCACCCAGAGCCCCCTGATTTTAGCTGTGCCTGCAGGCCGCTCTGGGCGGTTTCTTTGTCTGTGAGATCTCTGGCACGGCCCGGGCTGTGTGCAGAGAGCCTGCTCCGTTCGGCCCGGGCTGTGCAGAGCCTGCTTCGTGCGGCCCTGGCTGTGCAGAGAGCCTGCTCCGTGCGGCCCTGGCTGTGCAGAGAGCCTGCTCCGTGTGGCCCGGGCTCGCAGCCCTTCTGCAGGTGCGGCTCCTGCGGGGGCTTTGTGCCCCAGGGCCTGCGCGGGTCACGGATGATGGTGCCTGCTGAAGGCGGACTGCATGTGAGCAGAGCCCACAAGGAAGCTGCCTTGTGGGAGGGGGTCAGGGCCCCGAGAGCAGGGAAGCTGATGCCTGAGCAATTACAGGCAGTAGGGCTTCCTTAATGGACATTCATGTCATATGTAGTTCATTTCCGAAGTTCCAAAGAAAGAGTAGGATTTATAAGACAGGACGAAGCGCCTTATTGGAAAAGAACAGGGAGATAGAAGAGCTGAATTCAAAATTCTGGAAGTGAAAACCAGACACACGAAGTTCAGCATAGAGCATAGAGTCGAGGAGAGAAAGCAAATCCAAAGCTGTGTCTGTGGAAAGCAGCGGGTGGGATGGAAGGCTCTGGGGACTCGTTCACCACCCCCGCCCCTGCAGGGGAGGAGGCTGGCAGGGCAGATTGTGAAGGGCTCTGGTCTTGGGTAGTAGGGAGCCGGAGAAGACTTTGGGGCAGGCACGTCCCCTTTGGACGTCTGCATGGTGATGTTCTCTCAGGGGCGGGTGGGGAGGGAAGGCACCGGAAGGCAGCTCAGGGCTGGGTTGGTGGAGTCAGGATGAGCCAGGATGGTGATGGGGGATGGTGGGGGCCGAGTGGCAGAGGAAGGGCCAGCTCAGACCGAAACCAGACGGCAGCTCCGCTTTGGGGCAGAGTCTCCCCTGGCTTTGCTCTCCTCCCCACTTCTGCAATGTCCACTGCTTCACAGACAGACACCCCTGCGGCAGTGCCCCCAGTGCCCTCCTGTCCTAGGGAGGCCTAGGACAAGTGTCCCTAAGGCCCAGGGCCCAACCGGGACTGTATCCTGATGGGGGGGGAGGAGAGGTTTCCGTCTTCCTGCAGGAGGTGCGTGCGGTGGCCTCAGTGCGGACGGGGCCGGGTCCTCCCTGTGGTCTGGCCGCCTGGGCGGCCACCCTCCCGTCCTGTGGGCAGAGCCTGCCCGACACTCTCCCTGCCCACAGGAGATGCAGGATGGCGCGTCTCCCCAAATAACAGGTCAGCCGGATCTGGACTTTGTAAAAATAGCCCTGGCTCAGCCCAGGCTGAATGGGGGCTGGACGCGAGCTCCGAGGCCACTGTGGGGGCGTCCGGGGCTCCCCCAGCTCGGGGACCAGCTTCTGGAGTTGGACAGGGCCACTGCACACTGGGAGCAGCCCCTGGACAGGATCAGAGGGGCATAGGGTCCTCACTGGGGTGGCTCTGGACTTCTGGGGCTGGCCCCTCTGGGGACCCCCGAGGAGAAGGCCCCCGGGGCTCTGAAGACCGGGCAGCCCCCCCACCCCGCCCACCCTGGCTCCCTGCCGCGGCCCCATTGTCCCAGTCCTGTGGGCTCAGCACACGTGAGCCGCGAGGGCTTTCCCACACCCGGGCCGCAGGATGTCCTCGTGCGGGAGCTGCTGGGAAGGCCACCCCACTCCCGGGTCTGGGTGGGGCCACCAGGCTGCCCGGAAAGCCCTTCCAGCAAAGACAGCAGGGCTGGGGTGGTAGGCAGTGGAAGCTTCCAGCCTGTGTCTCCTCCTCCAGCCGCTCTCTCGTGGCCCTGGACACTCTCGTCCCTGAGGGGGCAGCGCTGAGGGTGCAGGGCGTCCAGGGCGGGAGGGTCACTGTGCAATTTTGGGCATGTTCCTCTAGCTCCAATATGGGGGGAAGGCTGGGTTCTGGGGACCGAGCACTGAGGATGGGGTGGACCTGCTGCTGCTCGAGGCACCTGTGCCTTTGTCCACTCAGACGGGCCGGCGACAACCGAGGGGTCACGGAGCCAGGGCCGCCCTCCTGCTCCGCCGCAGGCCGGGTGCTGGGGAAGGTGGCCTGGCTCTCCTCGGGCCCCTCCCACCCTTCGGGGAGGACAGACGTGCGGGGGTCCTCCCCGGCCTTCCCGTGCCGTGGCCTGGCCCACCTTCCCGCTGTCCCCAGCACACCTGAACTTCCCTGACGTGGGAGCGCCAGCCAGGGCCTCCCTCTTCCCAGTCCTGCAGTCTGTGGTGTGGTTTGGAGCAAGGACCCTGGCGTCAGGCAAATTCCTTCGGCCCCCAGCACCTTCCTGTGGGCTGACGGGGATCGTGAGGGACAGGCGAGGAAGGCTGTGCTTACGTCCAGGGCGCGCTGGGGCTGCCTGAGGTGCTCCGTAATAACCCAGGGGCTCGTCAGCCAAGGCTTATGCCTCCTTACCCATCGCACGGTGTCGGTGTGAGATTTGTAATTTATGTGTTAGTGTGTATTCTGGATTTTAAGTATTATCATCGCTGGCAAACTCCTATGCACCCTTCAGTGCCCGGCTCTGAGGTCACCCCCACTGGGAAGCCCCTCTTCACTATCCTGGCAGAGTTGGCGCTCCGGGCGGCTTTCCTGGCATTTTTGCCCCTTCAAGCGGGGCAGCCGTCGGATCGGATCTGCCCCTGGTTCCTTGTGCCCAGTCTCCACCTGGCGCAGACGGGCACAGAGGGGCAGTCCCTCCTCCTCCCATAGTCCGTGTAAGTCCCGGGGGACCCGCGTCTCTCTCGCCCGCATCCCGGTCTGATGTCAGGCGGGTCCTGTGAGGCAGGCCGAGCGGGACAACCTTCTAGATACGAGGAAGCAGGGTCTGTGTCGACCGAGCTGCGCGGGGCCGGCGTGGCCGCAGGGCATGGTGGCGCACAGCTCGCGCTTTATCTCACGCTGCGCTCCGCCCCGGGAGCTGCTATTTTCATCTTCATTTTACAGACGCGGAAGCTGGCGCTCGTGCACGGCCTCCGCCGGCGCGAGAGGCGAGCGTTAGTTCTCAGGCGTTGTGTGCGCTGGTGGTCGGACAAAACCATCGTAACAACTACATTATGTAAACTTGGGATTGAACAGCTTGTGTTAAAAACACAGGTAGTAAGGACTCAAAATTCGTCCCTCCCCAATTCCTTCACTGCATTTTACCATCATCTGTCCCCTGAGGTTATTTACGCTCCTGACGCGTCAGCGGAAACGATGCGTGTGTGGCGCTCTGTGCTGCCCGCCTCCTGTGACTCGGCCGGTGACCTCGCACTGCAGCCTGCGGGCACCCTTGGCGGGCGCGCTCACCGTGACAGCCAGCAAACGCCACACCTCAGGGCCCCCGGCCCCATCCCCGCTTTACGGGAGAGCCAGCTGCTGGACTTTATCAGGACGCCACTGAACTGAGAGCAGAGAGGTTGTGACCCGCTCAAGGTCACCCAACTGGGAAGGAACAGAGCGTTGAGCCCAGGCAGTGTCGCTGGTGCCCAAGTCCCCTCTGTGCTGATTCTGCCTGAGGCCCCAGGGTCCCCTGCAGCCACACACCATCCCACTCACTAGGACAGGCGAGAGACGGGCCCTCTCCCCTCCTCCAAGTCCCTCCTTCCTTCCTCCCCTCCCCGACTGCATCTCAGGGAGAAGCCAAGCCCGTGTGCACCCTCGGCCTAGCGGTCAGAGTCCGGCCAACTGCCCGCCTTGTCTGCCCACCCTCGGCCTTTGTCTGGCCATCTGCCCGTCAGCTGTGGGACTGCCTTTCGGGGGGGGGGGTGCTGGGGGGGCTCCTCGCTTCCTGACCCCTGAGCCTGCCCTGCCTTGCTGGGCCTCTTGGTCCCACCTGGGGCCCCAAGTCCCCTCCCATCACTCCCCATGGAGTCTTCCGTCTCGTTCTAGAACAAAACCAGGTCATATCACTCCCTGCTCTGTGTCCTTTCTCAGCCATAGAAGCCACAGTCGCCGCGATGGGCCGCCTGGCCCGGCCCCGCCCGGCCCTCCCCTCCCCTCCCCTCCCCCCTCTGCTCCGGCCCCTCTGGCCTCTCTCCTGCCCAAGAAGGCAGAGATTTTTGCCTGTTTTGTTGAATGGATGAGTGAGTGAGTGAGTGAGTGGGTGACGGTGTTTCCAGACGCCAGGAAAGCCTGTGCGGCCGGCGGGGAGCGAGGGGGGCCCGGCCGAGTGGCCTGGCAGGCGGGGGACCTGGGGCTCCAGGCCCAGTCCTGTCCCGGTTTGCTGCGTGGCCTCGGGTGGGTCCCTGCCCCTCTCTGAACCTCCCTCGCAAGTGTAGGAAGGACAGCAGCGTGACGAGGTATGAGGACACGGGCCCTGGGGTTGGACAGACAGGATCCGGTCCCACGGGGCTCCTGCTAGGGGGGCCTGGGGCCAGCCTCACTCCCCACTTGTGCGAGGAGGTGGCCTCGGAAGGACACACGAGACGCCAGGCGGTGAGCTCCGGCCGCGGCTCCTGCCACGTGGACTGCTCAGTGAATCCCTCCTCCGTTTCGAAAGTCCCCCACGGGTCACCCGCCGGACAGGCCGGGTCACGCGGTCCCCCTCCCCGCAGTGTTCATCTGCAGCTTCATGGTGGCCGCCCCGATCTTCGGCTACCTGGGCGACCGCTTCAACCGCAAGGTGATCCTCAGCTGCGGCATCTTCTTCTGGTCGGCCGTCACCTTCTCCAGCTCCTTCATCCCCCAGCAGGTGAGCCCTGCGCCGCCCGCCCCCCTGCGCCCCTTCCCGCCTCTCTGCTCAAGCTCCAGACGCGTCTCCCCAGGGCAGGGGGGCGGGGACCTTGGAGGAACAACAGGACCAGTCTGGTCCAGGAGGCCGGGCCCTTAATTCTATTCCCAGCTCTGCCGGCATCTTGCTGTGTGACCCCAGGCGAGTCACAGCCCCTCTCTGTGCCTTGCACAGTTTCCTCTTTGTTTTTAGAGAGAGCTTGAGTGTGAGTGGGGGAGGGGCGGGGAGAGAGAGTCCCAAGCAGGCTCCGTGCTCAGGGCAGAGCCCGACGTGGTGCTTGATCCCACGACCCCGGGATCATGACCTGGGCCAAGGTCAAGAGCTGGGCGCAGAACTGACCGTGAGTCACCCGGCGCCCTTTTTACTTCATTTTTTAAGGTAAACTCTATGCCCAAAACAGGGCTCAAACTCATGACCCCGAGGTCAAGAGTCACATGTGCACTGACCAGCCGGCCGGGCGCCCCACACCGTCTGCTCAGCAGCCAGCTGACTCCCTGGGTCAGAGTCCGTGGGCGCAGGCACCGTTTCATAAGGAAGGTGCTTCTTACTCAGCTGCCGCAGTTCTGGGTGTGAGTGTCCCAACTCCGTTGACTGTTGGGCCTTGTGATCTGGAGAGTGCTCCCTGAGCCTCAGATCCCTCATCTGTAAAATGGGAACCTTCTCAGCTGGAAGGTTTATTGTGAGGAATCGCTGAGCTGATGAATGCCCAGACCCTGGGCCACGGCAGTGTTCAACAAGTCATCACTTCCATTCTTTCTGATCCACAAGGGAGATATGTTGCTTTGAGTGGTAGTGAGTCTCCCATCAGTAGAAGTGTTCAAGTTGAGGAAGGACAACCACATAGTGGCTGCCGTCGAGGGAAATAGAGGAAGGAGGAGGAAAGACCAAGATCTGTCTCCAAGGAGTTTTGGCCTCTGGCCCTCTCCCCGTCCAGGGGGGCTGTGCAAAGTGCCGAGAGCCCTGACTGAAGAGGGAGCAGTCTCTTGAAATCCATGGGGTCAGGGAAGGCTTCTTGGAGGAGGTGGTATGTGAGCGGGCAGGCAGAACAGGGAGGTGAGGCCTCTGGTGGATAGGACGGGCTGCAGGAGCAGGCCCATGAGGCGGAAACGGGGGTGTGTTGATGGGGCCACGAAGGAGGGGAGAGTTTTGGCTGGAAAGGAAGATGGGGACCAGGTCGCGGAGAACTTCAAGTGCCAGGTTGGAGGGTCTGGGCTTCCTCCTGAGGTTGACGCCGTGTCCCAGAAGAGGCTGGAGGCAGGGGCTGAAGGAATAGGCAGGTTTGGGGGTAGAACGTTGCTTCACAGAGGAGGGTCCAGCCCAGAGGGTCAGGTTGGACCTGACAGCCACGGTCAAAAATGGGGCTGGACCAGAGGCCTGCGGGGCCCCTCTGGGCCTTGCCAGGCCCCTGGTCTGCTGCCCCGGGCTGCCACTTCCGGGGCGGAGAGCGAGTCCGGGACCATGGTGCCACTGCCGGGGGCAGGCGGGAGGGCGGGCTGGCAGAGGCGGATGGCCCCAGTCAGCCTGCAGGCGCACGGCGGCCACGGTCCGGGCCCCACGGGGCTCTGGCGGCCTCAGCAGTGTGATTCTCAAGTGATTTGGCAGAGAAAATGTCCAGGCACCGCCAGGAACATGGTGAAAAGTGGCCATGGAGGTGGCCCGCCCTGTTGGTCGTCAGGCGAGGCCCTTCAACCAGAGTAGCAGGCCGCCGGTGAAACGGTTCTTTCGGTGGGGGCCGAGGATCGGGGAGGGGGGGCCTCAGGCGACTGCGGAGGGCGGACCGTCCATCCGGATGAAAGATAAACCTTATTTCAAAGTAAGTCCCAGACAGGTGAAAATAAAGGAAAAAGCCAAGTGTCAAAATCCAGAGCTAGAAATCTGCAGGAAAAAGCCAGCCAACCCCGTGGGACAGCGGGCAGAGGGTGGGGTGGGGACAGGCAGTGCCAGGAGGGGCTGGTGCCCGGTCTCGGCCTCAAGTCATCAGGGAAATGCAAACTGAAACAACAATGAGATCCCACTTCACACCCGTCAGATGGGCAGTAATTAGGAAGGCGCGGACACCAAGTGTTACTAACGCTGCCGCTGGCGGTGCAAACTGGCGGGGCCTCCGCGGAGAGCGGGACACCGGATCCCGGATCCCGCAGAATGCCAATGGCGCGCGTCCCACTGCCCGCCTCTTCGAGGTGCGTGTCCTGGAGAGAAGCCCCGGCTCGTGACACGGAGCGGCACGTGCATCCGTGCATGACAGAGACCGGGACCACCCGGCGCGCCCCCGGATAGGACTCGCGGAAGAAGTGTGGACTTTATTAACCGGCATCGGTGGGCTTCCAAGCACTTGCCTGTGGGCAGAGGCGAGGTGTGGGGCAGGAAGCACGGAGCGGTCCCCGCTATGTCCCTGTTTCGAAAGCATGCGGGGGGCACATGCGTGTGCATGCTCGAGGAGGGGCCCTGGGGGAGGCGTGGGGACCCACAGGACGCCCTATCCACCTGCTCTCCTACCGGGACGAAGTCTCACCTCCAGAATCTCGAACAGCGTGTTAGAGGGTATTTTCATCATGTGGGGCTGGGGTCTGAGCAAAACGTTCCGTCCAGAGCCCACGTGGTGACGCTCCCCACGGAGGGAGCCGCGGGCGGGGTGCTTGGCCCGTGTATCACAGAGGATCAATACACACGGTGTCTGGAAAGCTAATGAAAACCCATACAAGACAACCTAACAGCAAGGTGGGCAGGCGGGGGCCGCAGAGACGGAGGCGGAGGCGAGGCGCAGAGCGGGCCGGGCAGGCTGACGACACAGGGGGCGGGCCAGGATGGAGCCGGGCAGATGGAGGGAGGGGAGAGGAGACCAGACAGGGTGGTGTTGGCTGGCCGATGGGTGGTCAGGGTGGGGCCGGGGAAAGATGGCCAGGCTGGGTTCTCAGGCCCTGAGCAGCTGGGGGGCCGGAGGGGCCGGGTCTGCATCAAAGGAGGGGGGGGACCCTGGCAGCTGGCACGGCCCCACCCTTCCTGGCTCAGCTGGGCTTCTCGTTTTGATGTGGGGGGGAGGGGCGCTGCCCACTCCTCGTGCACATGGGGTCCTCAGAGCTGCCAGCGTCAGCCCAGCCCTGCCTGGGGTGGCACATGGAGTGGGGTGACTTGAAGCTCCCAAGGTGGGGCCAGAGCCGAGGGAAGAGGTGTCCCTCGTGGGCCTTACAGACGTCAGCCTCCGGAAGGCCAGCACCGCCCCTTGCCGGGCTTGTGCAGGAGGCCCTGGGACCCGGCGCGGCCCGGGATGTTGCTGGTGAGGTGGGGGTTGGGCTCCATGTTCTGCCCCGGACCTGCGGGAGCTGGGGAGCAACGTGGGGTAGAGGAGGGTCGGGCAGAGGAGCAAGAGGCCCCGTTCTCTGCCCCCCTGCAGCACTTCTGGCTGCTGGTCCTGTCCCGGGGGCTGGTGGGCATCGGCGAGGCGAGCTACTCCACCATCGCGCCCACCATCATAGGCGACCTCTTCACCAGGAACACGCGCACACTCATGCTGTCTGTCTTCTACTTTGCCATCCCGCTGGGCAGGTGAGAGTCTGGGCAGGGACCCTCTGGACGTCCCGCTACCCTCTCCCTGAAGCTGGTGCCCTGTGGCTCCAATGGGTGGAGGCGGCCGGCAGGCAGGTGGGTGGGCGGGTGTCTGGCCGCCCCACGGACTGGCGAGCACCCCATCCCCTGCGCGGTCTTGTCTGCAGCGGCCTGGGCTACATCACGGGCTCCAGTGTGAAGCAGGCGGCCGGAGACTGGCGCTGGGCCTTGCGGGTAAGGACGCCCCAGCCTGGGGTCTGCAGATCAGTGCACTTGGGGCGCGGGGGAGCCAGGCCCCTGGTCCTGCGGCCTCGGGGCCCTGGACAGGACGAGGGACTCTCCCATGTGTCAGGAAGTTCCAGGTCCGGGAAGGCGCATCCTGCTCGAGCCTGGTGCTGTGTTAGGGCACGGCTGGGGAGAGACCTTCTCGTGGGGCCCCGGGGGTCTGGAGCCCCTTCCTGTCTCGACGGAGGACGTGGCCAGTCTGCCAAGGCCCCAGGACAGTGCAATTAGAGGAAACAGAGATCCCCAGTCTTGCAGGGCAGCGGAAGCTTAAGACAAAGTGTTTTTTCCTCAAAAGCAGGAAGGAAGCAGCCTCCGTGGAATTTCTTGATGGGGTGCACGGAGAGGAACTCCCCCGCCCCGGACTCGCGGGGGGGTGGGGACGGGCCTCCCTGGGCTCCAGCTGCTGGAGAGGCTGGTGTCTTGGAATGCAGGCCACCAGGGTGTCCTCCTCTATCCGGAGAGGGCCCCGGGCTGTGGCGGCTCTGTTCCTGATGGGGCACACCCACCCCCATCCATTAGCTGGGGCTTCATGCCCCTCAGGTCCCCAGCCTCCATTCCAGAATGCCCGTCTGTCTTTCCATCTGTTCGTTCATCCCATGGTCAGTTCGCTCTCCTTCCGCCCCTCCCTGGGGGCTCGCTCCTGGGCACAGCCGAGACATGGCCCACCGGGCCCTGGGGTCCCACCTGCCTGCCCTACTCCTGCCCTACCAGGTGTCCCCCATTGTGGGCATGATCACAGGGACCCTGATCCTGATCCTGGTCCCAGCCACCAAGAGAGGCCACGCTGACCAGCTTGGCGGGCAGCTCAAGGTGCGCACCTCGTGGGTGCGAGACATGAAGGCCCTGATCCGCAAGTGAGTGTGCCGGGAGGGCTATGGGGAGTGGGGGGAGGGCAGGGGAGGTAGGAGACACCCCGTGCAGCATGGCCCTGGTCCTTATCCCTGCAGCCTGAGCCGGGGGGGGGGCTGCCGGGGGCGCCTGCTCAGTGTCGCCGCTCTCACCTCTCTCCAGCCGCAGCTACGTCTTCTCCTCCCTGGCCACGTCGGCCGTGTCCTTTGCCACAGGGGCCCTGGGCATGTGGATCCCGCTGTACCTGCACCGAGCTCAGGTGGTGCAGAAGACGGCAGACACGTGCAGCAGCCCGCCCTGTGGGGCCAAGGACAGGTGGGGCCCGGCCGGGGTGGGGGCACCGGGCCCAGCGCCCCTCCTCCACCCCAGCTTTGCCCCCAACCAACCCACGCCCCCTGCCGTCTGTCCCCTCAGCCTCATCTTCGGGGCCATCACCTGCTTTACTGGCTTTCTGGGTGTGGTCACGGGGGCAGGAGCCACGCGCTGGTGCCGCCTACGGACCCAGAGGGCCGACCCGTTGGTGTGTGCTGTGGGCATGTTGGGCTCGGCCATCTTCATCTGCCTCATCTTCGTGGCTGCCAAGAGCAGCATCGTGGGCGCCTATGTGAGTGTGACGGGTGTGCCCAGGTGGTGGGGGAGGCTGGCCCCGGCCTAGGAAGTGCCGTCTGATTCCCGTCCACCTCCTGCCTGCCCCCTGCTCCCCGCGGGGCCTGTCCAGGCCACCAGCAAGGCTTGGGATCTCCCTGGATCCTGCAGATTCCTGAGCCTGAGGGATGCCCCCTGCCAGGGGATGCTGAGAGCTCAGGGGCCTCCCTGCCGGCAGCCAGGGTGCAGGGAGCAGCCTGGGGCTGCTAGGGGCGGGGCCCTGATGGCCACTCTGGTCTCTCCTGGGCAGATCTGCATCTTTGTTGGGGAGACGCTGCTGTTCTCTAACTGGGCCATCACCGCGGACATCCTCATGGTGAGGCAGGCAAGGTCCCCTGGTGCTGCCCAGGCCTCCCGGCTCTAGGGGCAGCTGGACAGGGGGGTGAAGGGACAGGAGGCTGGAGGGGCTTGTGTGTGTGGGGGGGGCAGGAGGCCACATAAGCGGGGAAGGTGGGCCCGGAGGCAGGGAGGCGACCAGGCTTTGGGGCCTGAAGGCAGGGGCCAGGCGCAGGGCTGGGAGGGGAGGGGTGTCTGCAGGCTCAGCGTGGCTGGGAGGCTGGCGGTACCAGGCTGGCCTCCTCCCCATGTCTGGGCTCCGCAGGCCCTGCTCTCCCAGCCCAGCCTGGGTCCCAGGCGCGCCTGCCTGAGTGCCCTCAGCGGGGCGGGCTGACAGAGGCCGTCTTCACAGGGCCAACAGAGGGCTCCAGGCCAGCCAGCCGGGGACAAAGGGCCATCTGAGCAGTGGCCGGGAGGGGCGTGGCCCCGATAACTTGCAGTGTCTGAGGGGTGGGGGTGTGAGGGTGGGGTGGACCATGCTCCCGTTCCCAGGTATCCTCCCTGTTAGGGCCAGGAGGGGTGGGGGGTGGGGGGGAGTCCAAGAGGCACCAGGGCAGGCCTGGAGGTCACACGGGGTTTGGGGCCACAATACGGGACAGCCCAGGAGATCAGCCTGCTTGGCGGTGGGCAGGGGGACACGGGGGTCTGCCTCTGCCCCATGGCCCAGCATGGAGCTAGGAGGGTGGCAGGGGCAAGGTGAAGGGAGGAGTGAGTCTGTCTCCAGTGCTGCTGGCGCCCGGCAGGACCCCCGTGCTTGTCCCCGTTCCCAGGGGCGGCCCCAGCTGCGGGCAGGGTCTGGGTCCCAGGGAAATCATGTCCCACTTTATTTTGTGTCACAGCCACATGACTAATCACTGCTAAAAACGGGGCCACGCAATCCCATCGGATGCAGCGGCCCTTCCCCCAGCCCCTGAGGGCGTGGCTGCTGGAGCTGGGGGGGTGGGGGTGGGCAGGGGGCTCTGCATGCTTGGAGAGCGCAGCAGGGCTGCCTGGGAGGCTGGGGGCACCCCTGGGTGGGAGCAGACCAGCCTCACCCCCTCCCTGGCCAACCTGGGCCTTGCTGGGTCTTTCTGGGAAGGAACCAGTGTGGCCTTCAGCTAGTGGGCACGTGAGGCCGAGGCCAGGGTTCTGGTCCCAGCGTGCCACAGCCCATGTGTCACCGGTGTGCCGAGGGCCTCAGTTTCCTGGGACCATTGCTTGGGCCCCACCACACAAGTCCCGTGCAGAACCTCCAGCTGCCTGTCCGCCAGCGCAGGGCCGGGGAGGGCCCCGGGGGGTGCGGTGACCCCGGGGACATGGCCTCTGACCTGCTGCCTCTCGCACAGTACGTGGTCATCCCCACGAGACGGGCCACAGCCGTGGCCCTGCAGAGCTTCACCTCGCACCTGCTGGGGGACGCTGGGAGCCCCTACCTCATCGGCTTTGTGAGTAGGGGTGAGGCCGGGTGGGGGCGGCTGCGGGAGGCGCCCCCTGACGCGCCCCCCCCCTCGCAGATCTCCGACCTGATCCGTCAGAGCACCAAGGACTCCCCGCTCTGGGAGTTCCTGAGCCTGGGCTACGCGCTCATGCTCTGCCCCTTCGTGGTGGTCCTGGGCGGCATGTTCTTCCTGGCCACGGCCCTCTTCTTCCTGGGTGACCGCGCCAAGGCCGAGCAGCAGTGAGTGAGCAGGGTGGGCTGGGGGGGGGGGGCAGGGCGTGGATGCTGCTCATCCTTCTCCAGTTTTCTGACTTCTCTCTCTCCTCCTTTTCACTCCTGCCTCTTCTCTCCCCACCCCTGGGCTCTCCCACCTTCCCCTGGGGCTGACGAGGTCCCTGCCCGGCGCGACCGGCCAGTCGGCCCCCGAGATGCGATGCGCCAGAGCAGTGCCCGGGCCCGGCCGCCGCTGACCCACCACTTTGACCCCCGCCCGTCTTTCCCCCAGGGTGAACCAGCTGGCGATGCCACCCGCACCCTTCAAAGTCTGAGGCCGTGAGTGCTGCTGTGCGGGGGGGGGGGGTAGGGCAGCACTTTGCAGGACCGTGGGGAATGTTCTGGAAGCAGGGGCAGCTTCTCCAGAGGCATCCCCTTCCCCGGGCACATCCCATTAACCTGAGCTTGGCCCACTTCCTTTGGGAACGGTGCCCGAATCGACCGGTGGGTCAGGGCAGGGGTCCAGGCTGGTGCGGGGCCAGGACCTGCAGGAAACCCTGCTCTGTCCTCCCTGCGCCAGGCGACTCCTAGTTTGACCTTCCTCTGAGCCTGGCCCCCAGGGGGCCACACTTCCCAGCACTGCAGGATCCAAGGTCACTGCTGCCCCAGAGCCCTGAGCAAGGAGCCCTGCTGGTGACCTGGCGTCTCTCTCCAGGTGTCTCTGGGACAGGGAAGAGACCTCACTGTCCCCCTACCTGGGGGGCCTCCCAGGGCATCCGGGTCCTACTGGGCTGACCCGAAGCTTTCTGTGTGACCCGCGGCTGGGCACCCAGCCTCTCTGGTGTGGGGCTGTGGAGTGGCCGTGGCTCCAAGATGCTGTGTCCCCAACTGACCTGGAAGGCTGCGTGTGGGGGAGCCACATGGACGGACAGACTCCCAGCCCCAGGGCTGGGCTGCAGGGCCCCCGGGGCCCGGGGAGGACACAGCCCCCAGCGAGCATGTGCGGAGAGCCCGGCCCCTCACCGCCTTACATGGCTCTGGGCAGCTTCTGCTCTCCCCTGCCCGTGGCACCCGGTGGCTGGACTTTCCCGCGTGGCAGCTTTGGAGACCCCGGACCGCACGGAGGACAGGTGGCCCAGGCCTTGGGGCGGAGCTTCAGGTTCTGACCCAGGGACCCCAGCCTCTTGCCTGGGGCTCTGACCTCGGGGACGCTACTGGGCACGTCCCTCTGGAGGACACTGGTCTCTGCTGCCAGGGCTGGTGCTCGGCCAGCAGGGCTCCCGGGTCAGGACCACCCGGCGGGGACCTGGCATTTCACGGCCTGTGCCCACAGCACCCAGGGCTCTGGGAGAGGCCGCCCACCCGGCTGCTGACGCCCCACGCACACTCCCCCAGCTCTGATCCCCTCCACACGCGCGCCCCGCACACTGGCTGGAATCCAGGCAGCGGGCAGGAGCCCCCCCAGAGCCAGCCCAGACCACGCTTCGCCCCGTAGTTCCCGCCGGCGCGGCTTCAGTGTGTGCAAGCTAGCGGACCCCCGCTCCTCACGCAGCTCTGGGGCACCCGCGGGGGGTGCGGGTGGGGCCCCGGCGCCATGTTTTCTTGTTGTACAAGAACCAGGTCCAAGTTTGCCTCCTCTTCCTTCCGGAAGCCAAACTCCTCCTTTATTTTTTAGAGCTGCTGATTGTGAATCTCAGAGTCTTAAGAGAAAAGCCAAATATATTCCTCTTGTAAATGAAGGAATAAAGCTATTTAAACCACGGTCCGCTGGCTGTCTCAGCCGAGCAGCCCGGGGGAGGGGCCACGGGAGCTGCGCGCGCAGCCACACGCTCCCTCCGGAGCCAGGGCGGAGCCGCCCTCGCCTCCTCCGCCCCGGCGAGGCGAGCGCGGGCTGCGCGGCCGCCGGCTCAGGCCTTCCTCTTCCGGAGCTGCACCTTCTTCCTCTTGGCCACGCTCTGGAGGAGGCTGGGGCTCCTGCTGGCCAAGGACAGCCTGGCCTTCTTCCGTGGCAGCGCGGACTTCGGGGACTTGCCGGAGACCCCCTTTGCGGGCAGGTCCTTCTGAGGCTGCTTCGTGCCGGCAGGCTCCACGGGGGACGCGGGGGTGGCTCCGTTCACCTGGGACAGCTTCCGCTTCTTCTTCTGAAGCTTCGGGGTCGGGGCAGGGGAGGGGGTGGGGGCGGGGTCTGGGGGCGCCGCCGCCGGGGCCTTCCTCTTGTGCCGCCGCCTCTTGCCAGGGCTGGGGGTGCCGGGGGGCTGCTGCTCGCCGGTGGCTGCGGGCTTGGCGTCCTCCTCTTGCGCGGGCCCCTCCGACTTACGTTTCTTGCGCTTCTTGGTCTCCGGCAAGAACCCCTTTTTCTTCCTCTTTGTGCTAACGGGGTTCTGTGTGACACTGGGGGCTTCCTTGACGTCCTTCTTCTCGGACTTGGGGCGCCTGGGAGAAAGCGAGCAAAGTAAGGGCAGAAAGGCGCCACCCCTGTGGTCCGGAGGGACGACCAGCCCCCCGAGCTCCCGCTCCAAGGCACGCGCACCACCAGGGTTCTCCCTAGCCCCCCTCCCGGCACGTACTGGACCCCGAGGGCCTTCATGGCCTGCCAGTAGAGGTCATAGAGACGGCTGGACCCGGCCATGCGCTCCCCCTGCTGCAGCCTCTGTTGGAGATTCGGCTGCTTGCTCTGCAGTACGCCCAGGACGGTGGTCAGGTCCACGGTCAGCTTCTGTGGGGACAGGGGAATGCTGGCCGCAGCCGTGACGGGAGGCAGGGCCGCTGCCCGGCTCTGGGTCCCCAGTCCTGCCCCCACCCCTCCTGCCTGTGCCTCGCGCCCTCCGTCACCTGGGAGGGAAGGAGACCCCCACCCCCCACTGGCAACCAGAAGGCCCCACCCCTTCCTTGACCCCACTCAGGCCTCTGCTCAGAATCCCCCCACCACGCGGTGAATCGGTTAATTCTGAACCCCACTGGCACCAGGACAACCGCCCTGGTGCTGGTGCCCCTGCGGCCCTCGAGGCCTGGGGCACGAACCTCCTCCCCGCAACACTCCGCGCGTGGGCTCTGTCCAGCATCCTCACCAAGGACCCCCCCCCAGCTCCTGGGGGTCCAGGAGCGCCTCACTCCACATGCCCAGCCCTCCTAGGCCTAGAAACCTGCCGGTCTGGGCCCTCCTCACGTCCCCCCAGGGGCTCGGCTCACACCCAACCCTGCCCATGCCTCCCCACCTCCTGGTGAACGGTCCTGAAGAGGGTGTTGAGCAGCCCCAGGGACGCCAGCTCCTTCTGAAGCTCCGACTTGGTCTGGGCCTCACCCAGTGTCTGCAGGCTCTAGGGAGGAGACGGCCGGCTGAGCTGCGCTGCAGGGCTACCTGCCGGACCCTGGAGCCCGAGGCGGGTGCGGGCGGCCCAGACACACGCGGCCCCAGGCTCAGGGCCCCGAGAACCACTCTGGGTGGGAAGAGGGGCAGCACCTGGTGGCCCTTACCTCCGTGACCTTCGCCAGGACCTGGCTGACCAGCTGCTCCCACTCAGGGTCTTCAAAGCACGCTCGCAGCTCCCGTGTGGGCAGGGCCTTCTGGAGCAGCACGCAGGCCTGGGACTGGGGGGGACATGGCCGCAAGGGCCTCAGCACAGGCCTGGAGCTCCGGGAGCCTGTGCTGGGGGCCGCACCTGCCCGTCCGCACACCTCTGGGCTCAGCAGGCGCCTGGACCGGCCCTCGCCAGGAGCAGCGGGCAGCTGGACAGCACCGGCCCACTCAGGCGCACAGGGCCATCTTCCTCCAGCCCTAAAGCCCCTGTCCCTCTCGCCCAGGCCTGGGGACACCTAGGGGCCCCCGCCACCAAGGTCAGAGTGTGTGCACTGAGGAGCCTAAGGGTTCAGGCCATGGGATGTGGCTGCAGAGGGAGCAAGGCTTCCCATTTCCCCGTGAGCCTGTGCACACGGCAGGGCAGGACTGACCAGGTCAAAGAGGCAGGGGTGGGTCTGCCCCAGGCCCCGGGCAGCCAACGGGGAGTCACAGCCGGCAGAGCAGGCCCAGGGCCAGGATGTCGGAAGTCCTTACCTGATGGCGGGGCCGTGCCGGGCCCGTCACGTGCTGGATCACAATGGGCAGCAGACTCTTACAGAGCACCTACGGAGGAAATGACAGGGCGGCGAGGTGGGGCCTGGCTGAGCAAGGGCCCCGGGGGCGATCGTCCCCTCTACTCACCGGGTGCCGGGAAAAGAGGCTGAGGAACATAGGAATCGTGAGCGGGCTGTTGCGCTTGGTCAGGAAGGAGGTCAGTGCTGATGCGTAGACTGGGGTCAGGAGGCTCAAGTCCAAGCCGCCGGCAGCCTGGGCCACCTGCGAGAGCTCGTGTCATGCCGGGAAGGGCCCCTAGTACCGGGCAGAGCCCGGGTGCCTTCAGAAGGCATGGCCTCAACTCCCTGCCTGTGAACTGGGCAGGCAGGCCGGGCCTGCAGCCGGGGCGTGCTGCTAGCTGAGCCTCCTGGGCTGGGCCCGCTCACCTCTGATCCCTTGGCCTTGGAGCCGGCTTTCTCCTTCTTCAGGGTCTTAGAGACAGGCTTGCTGGCCGCGTTGCCTTTCAAGACGCGGAGGAGGTAGAGAGCCGCGTTGAAGTAGTAGAGGGACACGGAGGCGTCGGCCTGGCGGCTGGCCTGCCGCACCAGCCGCTCCACCTGGACGTACAGGGTCCCCACGAGCCGGCCCACGTCGTGGCAGTAGTGCCGGGAGCGACACAGGTGGTGTCTGCGGGGCCAGGGGGGAGCTGGTCACACCTCCTCGTCACCCTCCCCACCAAGGAGGAGCACGACCCAGAGAAACCGGCCCTCAGCAGCAAGGCTGTGCCCCGGGAGGCGGCCCCTGAGCCCCGGCACCGGGCTCTGTGTCCTCGGGGAAAGAGAAGCAGCTCGCCTGACAATCTCAGCACCGCAGGCAGGTGGCAGGGACAGCCAGGAATTGTTACCTGGGCCCCGTCTGTCCCACTCCCCCACTCCTCTGTGGTCTAAGCTCGACATCTCAGGTCTGTAGGCCACATCTAGGCTCTGGAAGGCAGGTCTGCACACAGCACCCACGTGCTGTCTCCTGATGGTCCTGCCCCCGGACAGCCACCCCTTCCTCAAGGCAGACCAGCCCCCGCCAGAGCTCCTGCCGGGAATCGCTCTGTGGACCCCCCACACCGCTGGGGTCCGGGCCTCAAGGCCTTACTCTACCTGTGTGACCAGCTCCCCTCGGGACACTGAGCCCCTTCTGTGCCCCGCCTGCGGCCTCCAGGCCTGACAAATGTGACGGTTCTCCGGGATGGCTTCCCTGCTCCCTCAGGTCGGGCCCAGGGGCCCCCACCACGCTGCGCTCTGGCCTCCCATCCACCCCCTGCCCTGGCCCATCTCTGCCGGACCATCAGTCTGCTTTCCCCGTGTGGTGGGTGACCCCAAGGGCTGACTGGTTTCCAGAACTGTGGGTCTGGCAAGGAGCGGGTGCCAAGTGCAGGGAGGACGGGGGAGCCGGCACCGAGGGAGGGAGGGCAGGGGGAGCCGGCCAAGGGAGGGAGGAGGGAGCCAGTGCAGAACGCAGTGGGTATGGATGGGGGAGCCGGTGCGGAGCGCAGGGAGGACAAAGGAGTAGGCGCCGAGCGCATGGGAAGGGGAAGAGGGCGCCGAGCACAGGGAGGACGGGGGGCCGGCGCCGAGCGCAGGGCGCTGGCGGGAAAGAGCGCTCACGTGAAGATGCGGGCTGTCTTGCGCAGCAGGTCCTGCTCCTGCTGGGTGCTGCTTGTGCGCATGCTCCGCCGGATGACGTCCAGCAGCGGCTCAAGCAGCTCCAGCACCAGCGGGTTCTCCGGCTGCTTCGTCACCAGCACTTCGATCAGGTCCAGGACCTGCGGCAGGGGCAGGGGCGGGGCGGGCGGGCTCAGTGGACGTGCGCAGCGAGGGTGCCGGGACACGCGGGGAGGGCAGCCATGCGGCGCCGGCAGCTCACCCGGATCTGGAAGTCTCGCCGCAGCACTCTCTCCTTCCGGAGCTTATCCTTCTCGTCCCTCCGGGCTTGGATGCGCAGCTTCTGCTCGGCGAAGAGGCTGGCCAGGCTCTGGTCCAGGGCCATCATGGCCTCGTCCCCCAGCTCGTCCCCATCGTCGTCGTCCTCACTGTCCACGGCGCCCTGACGCCCCGATGCCCCGTGAGCGGCCGGCCTCCGGGCACGGAGGGGGGCGCCCCACACCCCGGCCCCGCCGCTCACCAGCGCCTTTCCCGCCCGCAGCACCGCCATCAGCTGCTCCCGGAAGCCCTGGTCCACGTCCGCGTCGCGGTCTTCCTCCTCGCTGTCGCCACTGTCTTCATCACTGTCCTCCTCGCCGGCCGAGGCTCTGCCGTTCTCGCCGTCGGAGCTCCCGTCCTGCGGGGGCCGCACACTGTACCTCCGGCTGCCCACCGCGCATGCACACGCGTGCCCGCCCCCTCGGCCCTTCGCCGCACGCACCTCTGCGCTCTCCAGCGGCTCCTCGGGGCCGTCCGTGACCACCACGCTGTCCTCATCCGCATCCTCCTTGGGGTTCAGCACCTGCAGGGATTCCCAGACGGCTGCCCCACCGCGGGCCCTTCGCCCGCCCCAGGCCTCCAACCACACCCTGGGCCACCTGAGCCAGAAGTCCCCATTTCGGAGAGGAAAATGGGCCGGGGAGAGATGGCCACACCCCCCAGCACCCACACCCAGGAGCCCTCGGTGCAGCCCAGGGAGCGGGCAGCCGTGACGCAGCCTGGCACTGGGCCGGCCCCACCCTGAAAGCATTTTCCCGCAGGCCCGACATACATCCAAGATGAGCTGCAGGGCGCGCGGGGTCAAGTGCGGACAGATATGGCCGAACACGCTTCGGGCCACCTGGCGCATCAGGTGGCTGGGCTGGGCCAGGAGGGCGAGCAGGATCTCCACCAGCACCTCGACCCATGGCGGCTCCTGGGGATCTGCGGGGAGACTGGCTGAGCCGTGGGCACCACCGCCCTGCTGGTTCCCTGCCCCCCGCCCTGGGGACAGCGACCCCGCCTCCTGGGGGTCTGCGGGGGGACCAGCTGAGCCCTAGACTGTGACGCACTGGTGGCCTTGGAGCGGGTCCGGCGGGTCTTCTCCCCCAGGCTCTTCTTGACACATGTCTGGATGTCACCCAGGAGGTCACAGCTCTCTGTGGGGGACTGTGGCAGGGCAAGGAGAGAATGAGCCACGGGGCCATTCCTGGCACTGCTGAGCCAGGGGAGGGGCTGGCCAAGCAGGAGCAGCTGGTGTGCGAGGCTCATGGCCCCCAGCTTGCCTAGGCCAGCCCCTCACATGGGACCCGGGAGCCACACGCAGCCCCAGGGCCTGACGAGGTCAGCCAGGTCAGGATCTAGGCAAGCGGGTCCCAGCTGGATCTGCAAGGCTAGAGTCATCTCCCACGCCCACCTCTGTGTCGTTCAAGTACCTGAAGTCATTAACCTGAACTCATTCAAATCCAACTGAACCCCACTTGCCAGGCTAAGCCCAGACTGCGGTTACTGCCCCGCGAGTCGGGGGGTCTGAGGGTCTGTGTGATTTGTGGCACCAAAAAGGCAGACAAGAACCCGAAGCCTGGCCCTTCCGGGGGAGAGGGGGGCTGCCAAGCGTCCCAAGAGGCACCGTAGCCACCACGCACACGCACGACTCGCCTACAGGCCAAGCTCAGGGTGTCTGCAGCCCCGAAGCGTCAACCACAACCAAAGCCGCAGTCGGAAAGCAGCAATCAAGACCACCCCTCCATGGCCCCAGGAGGAAAAGCTCCTGGGAAACCAAAGGAAGCAGGAGGGTCACGAGTTGCTGACACACAAAACTAGTTCTAGAGATGTCCCCGTTGGGCATCCGAGGACCAATGTAGGGGACGTGATGTGACAAGAGGACCCCAGGCTGGGGGGCCACAGGGGAGCACATGCTAGCCTGCACCCGCCACCCTGCATTCCC
>PJEM01017848.1:0-20531 GCA_004023845.1 Helogale parvula
AAGAAGTCACTGCAAGTTTCAGACTTCCTCCCCACCCCCACCAGGATCTGTGCATAGCCTTTACCCATATAACTTCCAACCAGGTCAGTAACCCTGGGTAAATCACTAAAATGTGTATGGGGTATTTCCATATGCATTGTCTCATGTTTGTTTGAGGGGAGTTGAAATTCACATGTGTAAAACTTAACACTTTAGAAGTGAACATTTCAGTGGCATTTAGCACATTTACAGTGTATGCAGCTACCGCTAATAACTAGTGTCAGAGCATCTTAATCACCCCGCCCCCCGAAATAAGTGTTTCTTCTCCCTTTCTTCTCCTCACAGCCTCTGGCAACCACAAACCTGCTTTCTGCTTCTGTGGACTGATCTCGTCAAGATATTTACACAAATGGAATCAGACAACGTGTGACCTTTTGTATTTGGCTTCCTTCACTTAACATAATGTTTTTGAGGGACCTCCATGTTGTAACATGTATCAGTACTTTATTCCCTTTTTTTGGCTAGATACTATTCCATTGTCTGTTTGTACCACAATCTCTTTACCCCTCCATCAGTTGATGAATATTTGGGCTCTTTCCAGCTTTGGGCTATTATGAATAATGCTGCTATGAACTTGTATTTACATGTATTTGTCTGGGTACCAGTTAATTTTTTTTTTTTGATAGATACAAAGGAGTGGAATTCTTGAATCATGTGGTAATTTTAACCTCTTGAGGGACTGCCACATTGTTTCCCACTGCAGTGATAGCATTGTACATTCCCACTGCACTGCACATACACTATCTCATTTTACCCAGGATACCAACCTGATGAGATCAGATTATTTTATAAAGGAGGATCCTGAGAGTCAAGGACCTAAAATCATTTGCTTGTGTCCGTTTGTCAAGTTCAGAATTTGATTCCATGTCTTTGACTGCAAGTCCCGTTCCCTTGTATTGCATAAACATCTCAGGCCTTTAGCTTCCTCCTTTGGAGAGAAAACCCACAGTTCTGTAATATCTCAGCTTGTCCAGATATTGACCAAGAATTATGGAAAAATCCCAGCTCAGAGGCCCAGGTGCTTAATACGATGTTAACACAAATATATATGGTTACTTTGCAAATCCAGCATGTAGACTAATACCCAACCCATCATAAATGTTCTGAAAATATCTGTTGAGTGAATGAGTCTTATCCATTCATCCAGGGGGGTCTCTGGTAGCTTGTAGTTTATATGCTGCCTTTTCCTTCGCGCTGTTGTTTGCCAATGCAGTACTGCTAAGAGAATAAAGAACTGGACCTACCCAGTGTGAGGTGCCTCCAGCAGTGAAAGAAGGTCTCTCAAACCCTGTGAATGGAAAATATGCCCTTATCCGGTATGTCAGTATCCTTTAAATTGGGTGGCAGTGCTTTTCTCAATTTGGCTTTGTATTATTTAATCTATAAACAGATATATCACTGACGTATTTTAACCAGCATGTTCACTATTTATTTATAAATCAGTCTTCAACCCTCAGGACTTGGATGTTTTCTTGCCAAGAAGTAACAAGAACCAACTCCAAACAACGAATACGTTTTGTAGTTAATAAAAGTCTTTTCAGATCAATAAGGTTAATAAGTGACACTGTCACTTGGGCATGTTGATAAAGTTAAAAAAAAATTAAAAATAAGGCCAAGCCAACTGAAAAGCTGAAACTGAAAATAGATTATAGCATTTTGCCCCAAGGCTTTGGCAGTGATTGAAACAAAGTGTTTTGAAACAGAGCAAATTGGCGTTTCTCTGACTTCTAATGTTGGGTCTGTCCAAGCTCAACACCTGATTCAACTACACAAAACAGCCATTCAGAATTATGGTCTGGGCTTTGTTATGCAAAAGGTAAATGAGGGCAGCATGAACTCTTCCAGGAAAAGCTGTTTTTACTTTTTCCCTAGGGAGAGCTCACATGAAAGAAAGAAAGAAAGAAAGAAAGAAAGAAAGAAAGAAAGAAAGAAAGAAAGAAAGAAAGAAAGAAAGAAAACAGGCAAAAAATATTGTTGACAGGAACTCAACAGTCTTGAAGATGAGTGGGTTCTGAAATTATTAATAGAAAAAGAGTTTATACAATATTCTAAAATGTCTCTACTAGAAATGAATTAAAGTGAATCCCAACCATCTCTGAAAACATTCAGCTGTCGTAGAACATTTGGAACCATTTCTACTGTCTTTACTCTACCCAGCTCTCAGTCTGCAGAGACTTGCCTTGACTTCAGTTGTATTTATGTTCTAATCAAAATAACTTGACCAAAACAGTGGCTGGCCCATTGTAAGAGAACTCTCATCTCTATCTGATGAGGAGCCTGTGAACATTTGCACATACTCATAGGCATATATGGGGTTTACATAATACACTGTGAACGGTGTTGAAAACTGCACTTGAATTTAGTGTTTGGGACTGCTGGTCATTCTGCCCAGCCTATTACTGTAAAAGCCTAAAGTCCAGAATGAGATGTGAATGAAGTAAGAGCCATTTCACCAAAGCAGATGCATCTAAGTTGGCTGCCATTTGCCTCTGTTTGGCTACAGTGACTTCCCTTGGTGGAGGCCTCACTACGTTGGTTGAGTGTTAGGTACATGGGGAGCCAGGCAACTTCAACATCTAATTGAAGAGTTTTCGGGTACCTGGGTAGCTCAGTTGGTTAAGCGGTCGACTCTTTAACTTTGGCTGAGTTATAATCTCACAGTTTGTGAATTCAAGCCCCACATCAGGCCTGCTTGAGATTCTGTCTCCCTCTCTCTCTACCCTTCCCCCACTCATTCTCTCTCTCTCAAAATTAAAAAAATAATAATAATTGAAGGATTTTCACCAGATGCATATTGAGAGAGTAAGGGGATTACACGTCACTGCACCCCAGGAACATTCTCCACCTTCAAAGTCAACGTTTATACCCTCCTTGGCTTAGTTGGAAGCTGGCTGTTGAAGTTCAGCTGTGTGCTGGGCCTTTGGAGATAGGATAGACCACAGTGCACAGGACCAGGCCTGTGCTATCTTGGAGGTTACCTCCTAGCAAGGAAGAAAGATGAAAAGAGCCCATTAAGCTCTATAATTGCAGGTGATAAGGAGGCTAATAAGAAAGGGGAGGGAGTGGTGAAAGAGAAGGAGCTAGTTGGTAAGATCAGAAAAAGCCTTAGGAAGGAGCAAACTCCGCAAACATTTAAGGGCCATACCAGTGGGAGCAGTGAATGCCATGTCCTCAGGTAGCAGTGAGGTGTCTGAGGAAATCGAGACTGACCAGAAGAAGAGTGACCCAGGAAGAACACCAGAGAAGGTGGGCAGGGTGCACAGGCCAGAGCAAAAACACCCTGTAGGGAAGGGTTTCTCACCCTCAACGCTCTTGACATTTAGGACTAGATAATTCTTTGTCATTGCAGTGGGAGGTGGGTCTGAGTCCTGTACATTGCAGGACATTTAGCAGCATCCCTGGCCTATGTCCGCCGGATGTCATTAGTACTTCATAAGTTGTGACAATCCCAGAAGTCTCTAGACATCACCAAATGTCTATGGGAATGATTCTGCCTTCCTCCCCCTGCCACCATGGGACATTTGGTGATGTCTAGATATCAAGATGTCATGGAACATTTGCTGATGTCAATAACAGAGCCCTGTTTCAATAGGAATGATATCTTTATAAGAGCAGGAGGAGACATGAAGAGTGTGCATACACAGAGAAAGGCCCTAGGAGGACACAGTTAGAAGGTGGCCATCTGTAAGCCATGAAGAAACCTCAGGGGAAGCCAGGCCTAATGGCACCTAGATCTCCAGACTTCCAGCCTCCAGAACAGTGAGGACAGAAATTTGTGTTGTTGAAACCTCCCACATCTGTCTTTGGTATCCTGCTGTGAGCCCAGCAGACTAATGCAGCCCCCTAGACGTCACGTGTCCTCACGTGGACAAATTTCACTTCACCTCCAGGATAGTGATCTTGGACTTCAGTCCAAGCTGTAACTACTTTTGAAATTCTCATTGAAATTCACCACCACCATCCCTTCCCCTCACCCTAAGTTTTCTCCTAATGGTGCTTCTGGATTCTCCCAAGGGTAGTCTGACTTGTCTCCCTTAGTTTTCCTCACTGACTCATGTTTCCTGACTCCACCCTTACACTTTAGTGTTCCCCCGGGTTGTGTCCTCAAAGCTCCTCACATCTCAAGTCTAGACACTCTCCTAGGAAAATGCATTTATTCCCATAGCTTTAACTATCACTTCCATGTGGATGACTCATGCATTTCTTTTCCCAGACTCAATATCTCCCTTGAGCTGCAGACCTTTACTTTCTGCCTCTAACATGACTTTCTCCAATTAAGGATGTCACCACCAAACCTCTCACCTAAGCAGGGAAGCTGAAAGGTACCTTTGATTCTTTCTTTTCTCTTTTTCTCCAAACTCAGGTCACAGGATCTTTTTGATTTCCTGTCTGCCTTCAATGTGTCATCTCCTGAATCATCTTTCTAATGCTTGTGTCTGATCATGCCATTCCCCTGCTTAAAAGTTATTAATGGCTTTCTATTACTTGTTGAGAAATCTCAAGTCCAGTCTCCATGCTATGTTATGTTTCTGGAAGCACCTTTTCCCACTTTCCTACCTAGATAATGCTTGTTCCAGCCCCACAGACACCAATTGTGGCCCCAAAAACATATGTTTTGATTGCTTGATTGTAGTGGCCCCACCATCAACCAATCCTTCTTCCTTGCCTTTTCTCTACTTTGACAACTATACTCACTCATTCCTACAGACTAGGTTTAAATGTATCTTTACCCACAAGCCCATGTTCTTCTGTGTCAGACAGCATCCCCTGATCCATGTTCCCCTTGGGGCCTTCTACATGTCTAACTCTTCTGCCTGATTAAGCTATTCTGCTATTGTAACCTTGTCATATCCATTCTTGAAGCCTTAAACAATCTGGTACATTCCTGACATTCAATATAGTCTCTGTAAAACATTAGTTGAATGAAGGAACAATGAATAAATACCTTCTGTGATTATCTCTGATGGAAAGCTCTTCCTTATTCTGCCATTCCTAAAACCCTGAGATTATTGTAAGGCTCATAATTGAAATGCAGCAACAAAAGGAATAATTCTTTGAACAGAACTGAATTCAGTAGAACATTTGGGGGAATAGAAATAAGATGGCACACATTTTCATAGACATCTTATGCCTCAGGTTCAAAATAATTTGTGAAATAGCTGAGGGAGAGGGACAATAAAAATAAAATAATATCAGTGTCAAGGAAGATTATTAGAGATTGTCTAGCCAGAATGAAAATACAGATGCTGCCCCATACCAAAATAAGCTATGGTGGTGATCAGAGACACAAGATATCTGGTATTGCACCCTCATAGCTTTACTCTGTTAAATGCAATTATATTGAAATATACTTATCAAAATAGGTTTTTTGTTCTTTTATATCAAAGTGGTTTCTTAAATAGATGTAACTAGTGACAATTATGCTTCTTTATTAATTCTATAAATATCAAAACTTATTGCTGAGGGGCGACTGGGTGGCTCAGTTGGTTAAGCATCCGACTTAGGCTCAGGTCATGATCTCACGGTTCGTGGATTCGAGTCCCACATTGGGCTCTGTGCTGGCAGCTCAGAGTCTGGGGCCTGCTTAGGATTCTGTGTTTCCCGCTCTCTCTGCACCTTCCCCATTCATGCTCTCTCTCTGTCTCAATTATAAACATTAAAAATTTTTAAAAACCTATTGCTGAGATGATTGACAATAATTTTATGGTAGTGATGAACAGATGTACAGTTTTGATACACATGCAATGACTACAATGTGGTTTGAAAATACCTGTGATTTCTATTGGTAAGAAAGTCATAATACTACTTCCATTATATATATTTGTGATTGGAGAAAATACATTTGAGTTAACAGTTAATAAAAAGAAAGATGTATTTTGTCCTAGCCTAGTTTATGAAATTCTTAGCCATAAAAGAACTTCCAAAATACAGAAAAATTAGTTTTCCTCTACTTCTTCCTGGATAAACTACTCTTTGATAATCTATCTTTAGAAGGACACCAAGAAATATCCAGTGGGCTCCTTGATTTTCAGGGTAACCAGTACTAGATTCCTGGAATGATTACAGAGATTAATGCTACCAGAAAGGACTTGAAGGACACAGGGATGGTGATTCCCACAACATCCCCATTCAATACTGTGATTTGTCCAATGCAGAAGGCAAGTCAGTGTTGGAGAATGACGGCAGATCTTCATGAGCCTAATCAGGTGGGGAGTCTAATTGCAGCTGCTGCACCAGATGTGACTTCACTGGTTGAGCAAATTAATATACATTGTGATACTGGGTATATGGTCCTTGATCTGGCAAATGCTCTTTTCTCAAAAGATAGTGGTAAAGATCACCAGAAGCACTCCACTTTCAGATGTCAAGGTCAGTAATACACCTTCACGGCCCTCCTTCAGGAGCCTATCAGCACTCCAGCCCTATGTCATAACTTCGTTAGCGGGCATCTTGATTGCTTTTCCCTTCCATGTAGGATGATATTAGCCCATTACGTTGATGGCATTGGGCTGATCGGATCCGGTGAGCAAGAAGTAGCAGCTACTCTGGACTCACTGGTAAGACATTTGCATGTCAGTGGGTGAGACACAAATCCAACATAAATTCTGGAGCCTTCTACCTCAGTGGACTGTGTACACATCTAGTGGTGTGGAACCTGCTAAGATATCCCTTTCTGGGGTGAAGCATGAGTTGCTGCATGTGGGTGCTCCTACAACAAAAAGGAGGCCTAATACCTAGTGGGCCTTTTAGGATTTGGGAGGCAACATATTCCTTATTTGCGTGTGCTATTCTAGCCTGTTACCAAGTGATTCAAAAAGCTGCTAGTTTTGAGTGGGGCCCAGAATAAGAGAAAGCTCTGCAACAGATCCAAGTTGCTCTGTCACTTGGGCCATATAGCCCAGCAGATCCAATGGTGCGTGCAGTGTCAGGGGCAGAGAAAAATGCTGTTTGGAGTCTGCAGGTGAGTCGCACTAAAGTGCCTTAAGATTTTGGAACAATCCTATGTAGGTATATATTCTTTTGAGAAATAACTCTTGGCGTGCTACTGGGCTGTAGTAGAGATTAAATGCTTACCCACAGACCACCAAGTTACCATGTTACTGGAGCTTCTATCATGAACCAGGCATTTCCTGACCAATCAAGCCATAAAGTTGGGCATGCACAGCTGCACTTTTTCAGTAACTGGAAGTGACACATATATAATCGGGCTTGTCTGAGTGGCCTTGAAGGTACACATTACACAAAGAAGTGGCATAAGTGTCTGTGGTCCCCACTCCTGCAACCCTACCTTCTCTCTCCCAGCCTGTGCCTGTGGCCTCATGAAGAAGTCCCTACAATCAATTGACAGAGGAAGAGAAGACATGATACGTAAGTACCACCTGAAAGTGGACATTGGCAGACTCAGCCCCATGGGATATCTCTGAAGGACAACAGTGAAGGGAAATCCTGCCAGTAGATGGAATTTTGAGCAATGCATCTGGTTCTGTACTTTGTTTAGAAATGGCCAGATGTGTAATTATACACTGCTTTATGGGCTGTAGCCAATTATTTGACAGGATGGTCAGGGACGTAGAAAGAACATGATTGGAAAATCAGTGACAAGGATGTTTGGGAAAAAGGTATGTGTATAGACATCTTGGCAGGGCAAAAAAATGTGAAGATATTTGGGTCCTGTGTGAATAGTCACCAAAAGAATATCTCAGCAGAAGGGTATTGTAATAATCAAGTGGAGAGGATGTTCTGTTGTGTGAATGCCAATTGGCCACCCAAACTACCCAATCATTGCCCAACGGGGTTCATGAACAAAGTGGCCATGGTGGCAGAGATGGAGGTTATGCATGGGTTCAGCAACGTGGACTTCTACTCGCCAAGGCCAATCTGGCTATAGCCACTGCTGAGTGACCAAACTACCAGCAGCAGAGACTAACACAGAGCCCCTGATGATCAGCCGGCTGCCTGAGGACATGCGGGTTACATTAGACCACCTCCATCATGGAGGGAGTAGTGGTCTGTTCTTACTTGAGCAGACACTCTGGATATGGATTTACCTACCCTGCGTGCAGCACTTCTTCCAAAACTACCATCCATGAACTTACAGGCAGCTGGTCCATCACCACTGTATTCCACACAGCATGGCATCTCATCAAGGGTCTCACTTCACAGCAAGTGAAGCACAGCAATGAATCCATGCCCATGCAATTCACTAGACTTCTAACCATGTTCGCAACCAGCCTGAAGCAGCTGGCCTGATAGAACAGTGGAATGGCCTTTTGAAGACCCAGCTACGGTGCTGGCAGTGCCCTCCGAGCTGGGGCAAGGTTCTCCAAAAGGCTGTATATGCTTTGAATCAGTGTTCCCTCTATGGTGCTGTTTCTCCCTTAGCCAGGCTTCAACAGGCCTGGAAATAGGAGTGGTACTACTCACTACTGCCCCAAATGACCCCTTAGTAAAACTTTCGTTTCCTGTTCCCATAACCTTATGCTCTGCTGGCCTAGGAGTCCTAGTTCCAAAGGGCAGAGTGCTTCCACCGGGAGACAACACAATGATTCCATTGATCTGGAAGTGAAGTCTGCTGCTTTGGGCTCCTCCTAACTCTGAATGAACAGGCAAAGAAGGGGGTTACTGTCCTGGATAATGTGCTTGATGCTGACTAGGCAGGAGACATGAGACTTCACCTGGGTCTTCAGCTTGGAGAATGTAGATCTCAGGACTTGCTGACCTCCAAAACTGCATGAGCCAATTCCTTATAATAAATCTCTTTATATAAGAAATCATATATAGGCATCCTATGCTGTTTCTCTGGGGAATCCTAATTCATAGCAAAATAGCTATCAAAAAAAGATATTTAAAAAAATTTTTTTACATTTATTTATTTTTGAGAGACAGAGAGAAACAGAGGGTAAACAGGGGAAGGACAGAGAGAGAGGGAGACACAGAATTCGAAGCAGGCTCCAGACTCTGAGATAGCCATCAGCCCAGAGCCCGGCGCAGGGCTTGAACCCATGAACCGTGAGATCATGAGCTGAGCCGAAGTCAGACACTCAACTGACTGAGCCACCCAGGTGCCTCCAAAATAAGATATTTTAAATTGTAAATAGAAACGGTTATGTTTCTTTGTTAAGTCATTAACAAAACTTACATGTAAGCTGAATGACAGTAATTTTAGGGTAGTGATAAGTATGCACAGTATTTTGACACATTTGTAACAAATATAATATGGCTTGAACATATCTATCACGTCTATAGACAAGAAAGTCACCTATCCTTCTAACATTACTGCCATTCGTTCTCTATATTCAAGATGAAAGAAAATGCCACATTTGATTTAGAGATTGGTAAAAATGAGGATATATTTTGTCCTAGCCAAGTTCATAACGATTCTAATCATGGATCCACAGGGTCCATAGACCCCAGGAAAAGGACCTGTGAGACGAAGAAAGACTGTTGTCTCTCAAACCCTCCCTGGATAAACTATCCTTTGAGGAACTAACTAACTTTAAAGGAACTTAGCCAGCAGGCTCTTTGATTCTCAGGATAACCAAACATCTAAACAATATCGCATCAATAACAGTAGATAGGGAAACTGAAGCGAACCTTAGTTAAAAAAAAATAGAGCATGAAGTCTCCATTTCCACAATTGATTGGTCTTTAGGACTAAAACAGGATCTCTTCCCTAAACTGATTTTAGCCTCTTGGCCCCTAGCATAGTGCTTCCGAATGACAGATATACAATACTCAGATGACCTTGGACGGATGGATGGATGGATGGACGGACGGACGAACAGATTGATGGACAGATGGATGGACAGATGGACGGATGGACGGATGGATGGATGGATGGATGGATGAGATGGGTCCACAAAAGTATCACTTAAAGTTCTAAAGAGAGCGGTAGACTCGCACGGGTTGTTTCGTTGTTTGTTTCTTTCCAATGTCCTCTTTCCTCTCTCCTCCCGCCATCTGAGAATCATGGCCAGACATGGTCTTCCCTTAGAGCAGCTGGCTTTGACTGTGGCCGTGGCTGGTATCATCAGCTGGAAGCTATGGGGCCTTCCACACAAGCAGGTGAATCCAAACCACTTAGTATTTATTGTTGTATTTTCCTTAGAAGGAAACAGGGCTATGTTCCATCAGGAGCTAACTGGGAATCAATTGGGTAATTGATCCTTTTCTAAATGCACTCAAAGGGAGCACAAGCACCCCCTCATCAGAAAAGAGAAGATTTCACTATTTCAAACAACCATATTTTGTGTTAATGAATTTACACATTAATTCATTTGAACACAGGCCCAAAGAAGAATTGGAAAATGCAAAAAGAGGAACAAATACACAACGAATCCTATCACTCCAATATACATCTTTGTAATATTTTAACATATTTGCTTCAAGACTGTATTAGGGTTTCCACAGTTGTCTTTTTCTTTGGGGATTTTTCTCAAGGAGAATGGGAAAAGAGGATTGTGTATATGTGTGATTATTCTGGCGTATGCTATTTGATTCCTGTCTCCATCATTTAGTATAATGGCTTTTTATTATATACATATAAATGCTGGATGTATAGTAATACCTTTATTTACCCTTTTAATAGCCATATATTATCTCATCAATTAAACATTATCATTAATGACACATTTACACCGTTTCATTTTTTTTCTCTGTCACTGATGAAACTACATGAACATTTCTACCCATCCATTTCCCCCCCATACTTAGTCTTTGATGTAGTTCTCTAGAAGTACAACTACTACATCAAAGAATGAAACTTCTTAGTGCTCTTAATATAAATAATGACCAAGCTGCTCTCGACATTGTATTTCAAGTTTTAATTTTTTTAATGTTTGTTTATTTTTGAGAGAGAAAGACAGAGCATGAGCAGGAGGGAGGGGGTAGAGAGAGTAGGAGACACAGAATCCAAAGCAGGCTTCAGGCTCTGAGTTGTCAGCACAGAGCCCAATGCGGGGCTCTAACCCATGAACCATGAGATCATGACATGAGCCAAAGTCAGATGCTCAACCGACTGAGCCACCCAGGTGCCCCAGCTTTTACATTTGTTTGTTGTTGGTTTTTTAAAATATATTCATGGCTTCAATTTCTAATTTTGGGGAAATTCCTGAAGTTTCAGACAATTTATTTTCTTTAATGCCAGAAAGGAAGTCTGGAACTTTCTCAGTTGCTACCCCAGGAGGGTTATCACAGTATACAGCACAACATAGGGATTAAAGCCACAAACTGAGAATTAACTGCAGGGTTTCAAATGTTGGCTCCGCCCCCACCTGCTGGATGATCCTGGGTCTGTTATTCCATCTTCCTTTTTTTTTTTTTAATTTTTTAATGTTTTTTATTTATTTTTTTGAGAGACAGAGAGAGACAGCGCGAGCAGGGGAGAATCAGAGAGAGAGGGAGATATAGAATCTGAAGACAAGCTCCAGGCTCTGAGCTATCTGTCAGCACAGAGCCCGACGTGGGGCTCAAACCCATGAACCATGAGATCATGACCTGAGCCAAAGCTGTATGCTTAACTGACTGAGCCACCCAAGTCCCCCCAATCCCACCTTTCTGTGCCTGAATTTTTTCATTTTTAAAGCAGGAATAAATAATGATACTTACTATAAGGACAAAGTCTGACCTAACAGACTCCATGACAGAGGTCCCCCTCTAAACTAGAAGGTCTAAGGGTCAGTCTCACCAGAACTATTAGGTGGTTACACATTACCCGAGGCAGGAGAGACCACTTTGCGGTATCCAATCAGGGAAGGCCAGCTACCTCTCCCCACATCCCTAAAGGCGAGGCCTACAGATAGAAACTTTAGATAGGACCTTGTTACCTAATGTTAAAGTTAACCTGATAGTCACCAAATAAGACCCTGAACTCGCTTTGTAATTGGTTAATTTCAAAGATACCCTAAATGTTGTAATTGGGTCCCGCCAAAAGTAACAAACACCTTGGACAATGTGTATGGTTAGAGTTACTGCCAATGCTGTTATACAATAATGATTGGATGTCATGATTTCTTGTAACTCCCCCTTCCTAAGCCCCATATAACCCCTACTCAGCCCTTGTTCGAGGCTCTCAGCACAGATCCACTGCATTGGTGAAGGCTGTGAGACCAAACTTAGGCCCGGCGAGCCTAAGCCATAATAAAACTGCCCTTTGCTTTTGCATGTGTGACTCGGTCTCCCTGGTGGTCTCTGGTTTTGGGGGGTGATATTGAAATCTTGGGCATTACATTTACGACATATGAATGCCTTCAGGATCAAATGAGTCACTGTTTATTAGGCAGTTTAACATGTGACTTCCGTGAGTGAACTATTGTCAGCCATTGAGATCACAGCTTACAGTAGTATTAGAATTAATACTGTATTTATATATATTTATTATTTATATATTTATATATTAGTACTATATGTGGTGCAAAATGTACCATCCTGTTACTTGCTTTCTAATTGTCCTACCTGTTTCTACATTCCTTTTGTCTCCAGCCCTGCATGACTTGGGTTTCTAGGGTCTTTAACATTGATCCTGTTTTCACCTCTCTGCGGGTGTGAGGGTTAGTATTGGTTCACTGTTCTTCCACAGCTGACTTAGAGTTCCAACCTGCACAAGGAACCTAATCCTTCTTACCCCGGTCACATGATACAGAAATTCCTTTTCCTCTCTCCCAGCTTATTTGCTTTTGCATACATATTTGCATATTCTATTCAAATATTATTATGGGTTCTTGCAGTGAAAATTCTTCTAGTCTACGGACATAATCGCCTTTTATTGCTCTTCAGTCTTTCCTGCAACTTCCAACCTCCCTCTAGGACCATTTTCCTTCCTTCTAAGGAATGCCTCCACGATTCCCCTCCATTCGAGTTTACCAGTGACAAATTCTCTCCGTTTTTGTCTGTGTCTTTATTTTTTCTTCATCCTTGGAAGGTATGTTTTTATTCACTGTAGAGTTCTAGGTTGAATATTAATTTTCTTTCAGCATTTTGAAAACTTTTTTATTACCTTCTGGTTTTTATTTTATTTTTTCTTATTTTATTTAATTGATTTCATTATTTTAATGTTTTATTTATTTTTAAAATTTTAGCATTTGATTTTATTTCATTTATTTATTTTTGAGGTGAGGACTGTCCATCTAATGTTTCTCCTGGGAAATCAACGTGTCTTTCTTTCTCTGGTCACTTCTCATATCTTCCCATTGTTTTCGATTTTCAATTATTTACTCTGATGGGATTTTTCTCTGACATTCTCCTGCTTCTTGTATCTCTATCAGTTTGGAAAATTGTCAACAATGCTCCTTTATATACTATATCTATACCACCCTCTTATTTTTATATTTCTGGATAAAACCTCATTACATGTACAATAGAACTTGTCACTCCATTTTTTTCTCTTATGTTTTCTAGTATCTTTTTTCATCTGTTTCTCACTGTGTCTGTATTTTCTCTGAATCGGTCTTTCAATTCACTGTCTTAGTCTTTAATACACTTTAGTTTCTTCATTGTTCCTAATTTCAGTAATTGTAGTTTTCTAAGATTTTCCTTTGATTATCCTTGGATTATTTGATTTCCCTTTGATAATCCCTTTGATTATCTTAAATATTTTAAATATTCATCAAAATTCTGCATTTTTCCTTGTGTCCCCTTGACCACTTCAGCATTGTGATTTTAAGTTTGGTGGTTTGGTAACTTTTGTATCTGGAGCCCTTTTGGGTCTGCTCTGTTGTGTTTCTCATTGCTTCCTATGCCTTGACTTTTTTATAGTTTTTGTTTGTTTGTTTAGTTTGATTTGGTTTGGTTTGGTTTGATTTTTTTTAGAGAGAGAAAGTAGGGAAGAGAGGCAGAGGGAGAGAGAGAGAATCTTAAACAGACTCCTTACTCGGCATGGAGCCCAAAGCAGGGCTTGATCCCACAAACCTGGGATCATGATCTGAGCCAAAATCAAGGGTGGGATGCTCAACTGACTTAGGCACCTAGGTGCCTCTGCCTTGATAGTTCTGACTTACTGCCTGATGTATGTGACAAATTATAAATTATATTTATAACTTAATGTTCCTAGAGAGATGATTTACTTGGGACCAATTTTAAGGATTGAAGTGACCCTTAAGTAGACTTCAAAGAAGATGTGGTATATATATACAATGGAATATTACTCAGCAATAAAAAAGAATGGAATCTTGCTATTTGCAACCACATGGATGGAACTAGAGTGTATTATGCTAAGTGAAATAAGTCAGTCAGAGAAAAACAAATATATGACTTCACTCATGTGGAATTTAAGATACAAAATAAATGAACGTAAAGGAAGGGAAGCAAAAATAATATAAATACAGGGAGGGGAATAAACCATATGAGACTCTTAAATACAGAGAACAAACAGGATTGCTGTAGGGGAGGTGAGTGGGGGATGGGCTAAGTGGGGGATGGGCATTAAGTAGGGCACTTGTTGGGATGAGCACTGGGTGTTATATGTAGGTGATGAATCACTGAGTTCTACTCCTGAAATCACTACTGCACTATATGTTAATTAACTTGGATTTAAATTTAAAATAATAAAATAGGAGAAAGAAAGAAAGAAAGAAAGAAAGAAAGAGAGGGAGGAAGGAAGGAAGGAAGAAGAAGGAAGGAAGGAAGGAAGGAAGGAAGGAAGGAAGGAAGGAAGGAAGAAAGAAAGAAAGAAAGAAAGAAAGAAAGAAAGAAAGAAAGAAAGAGAAAGAAAGAAAGAAAGGAAGAAAAGAAAGAAAGAAAGAAAGGAAAAAGAAAGGAGAGTTGAATTTCTGAAGGGCTGTTCTTTCCATCCACCTTGATTCCTAGGTTACAAAACTCACTTGTCTCCACCCAAACACGAGAGATACATGAGGACTCCTGGCAGGCCCTGGATTCCTGTTTTTCTTCCCCCTTATGTTGTGAAATTGGCAAAGGCTCTGAATATCTTTAAAAATTCGTAGTTTCCTCTTCCAGGTTAAAATGGTTACTTGATGGTAAAAATGACCCAAAATGCTGAAACTTTCTCTTTGTGTTTCTGTCTCCTCCTGGATCTTGGCTTCGTACTTTTTCATGCATTGACAGCTCTCTGGTGCCTTCAGTCAATAGTGTGTGTGTGTGTGTGTGTGTGTGTGTGTGTGTGTGTGTGTGTGTTCCAACCCTCTACTTATGTCCAGCAGAGAGTTGGGCCAAATCATCTGGATCATCTAGTTCATTGGTTTGGGGAGTGGAAGACTGGAGTCTATTTTTTCAAAGGTATGTTTTTTAAAAAATATATATTATTATGAAAAGAGATCCAGAAAAAAATATGCTTAATTTCAGTATTTCCAAACATATTTTACTACAGATTGCTTTGTTTTTGTGAAACAGCTTTTGGAACAAATGTTCCATGGCATCTCAATTTACAAAAAGCTTGTATTTCAAAGGCTGTCCCTAAGAACTTTGCTTGTAAGTTCAAAGTGGTGTTGAACAAGGCACTATTGTATTCGCGTTTATGCAAAGTTAAGTTACAAGAGAAGAACTCTGTTTGATGGTTTTGTTGTGACTCATCCTACCCCTTGTAACAATTGCCATTCTTTCACTACTGTCTTTCTTTTTTTAATTATTTGTCCTTTTAATCTCATTATAATTGTACACGTAGGGAACACTGGATTGGTCAAGAAGGCACCTGGGGATAGCTATGTAATGAAACCTTTAAACATGTTTTGTTTTGAAATATCAGGAAGTTATGAAAATAATATACAGAACCCAACTGTACCCTTCATCAGGCTTTCCCTAGTGATGACATCTTATGTAACCAAAATACAGTGTCAAGACCCAGAAATTGATGCTGGTATAATACTGTTAAATGACCTGAAATGCTGCTCAGTTTTTAGCATTTTTTAATATGCATTCAGTTTCTGTGTGTGCATGCAATTCTATGGAATTTTATCTAGATATAACTACCAATACAGCCAAGATATAGAATTGTTCTATCACCAAAGGAACTCCCTCATTCTACTCTTCTATGTACACACCTCTCCTTTCTTATCTTCTGGAAACTACAAATCTGTTCTCCTGCTCTATCATTTTGTCCTTTCAAGAATTTCATGAAACCAAACAGCATGTAACATCCTGACCTATAATTTTTTCACTAAGCATAATGCCTTTGAAGGAGACCATCAGCTTTAACCTGTTTACTCAACTCAAATTTTTTTCTACCATATTCTTGGAAGATGACATTTTTTCTACTTCCATTTTTTTTAACAAAATAAGAAGTAAAGGTAGAGAGAAAACAAGACTTTGTCTAAAATTGTGAATAGAATGAATGACACATTTCTTGACTCTCCAGCTCAGAGTTCCGTATAACAGACTTTATTTTCTCTAAAACCACTCCTTCTTTCTTCCTATCTGGTTTGGAACAACTGATTACCTGAAGGTCATGGTTGATGATCATAATCTACAGAGTATTTAATCAGAAGTTTGTTATATTAAAATCAAATATGTAAGTTTGTCAGTAGCAAATCCTGCCCTATTCTACTTAGTAAGAATTATAGAGTGGGTAACTTGGAAATCATTCACATTGTTACTGTTGAAAGATGTGTAAATCAGAATAGAATTTCTAAACTCTTGGCTCAAGAACTGATTACTTCAAAAACAAAAAATGAATACATCGACTGTGTTTACAAGTGACATTTTCTAGTTTTCTTCTTTATCATCTCTCATCTTTGGAGGTTCGCCTAAAGGTCACCAAGTTTTGAATGAATCTCATAAGGACTCACCAACTTTCTGCAGTGGCAGAGAATATTTCTGGAGAGGGCAATAGAATTTAGTGAAGTTCAAGAGCAGAAATTAACAATCTGGCATTTGTACAATCCCACAAGTACTCTTGAAACATCTTTGCAAAAAAGTACTGGATACAAAGAGGCTTAACATAATCTGTAACTCTGCTTTCTCAAGTGACCTTCCAGAGCCAACCAGTGTAGATCAAGGAAGGTTTTCACTCTAGCCTTTGCCTGCCGCAGACTTGCTATGCACGAGGCCCAGAAGAACATCTAAGGACCAGGAGGCCCTGATAGCCTTATAGTCTCCCTCTGAGTGCTGTTTAATTTGTACAAGTGTAGAAACACCTGGGTACACCTGGATGGCTCAGTTAGTTGAGCATCTGACTTCAGCTCAGGTCATGATCTCACGGTTCATGGGTTCAAGCCCCGCATCTGGCTCTGTGCTGGCAGCTAGCTCAGAGCCTGGAGCCTGCTTCAGATTCTATGTCTCTTTCTCTCTCTGCCCCTTCCCTGTGCATGCTCTGTCTCTCTCTGTCTCTCAAAAATAAATAAATGTAAAAAAATTTTTTTCTTAAATAAAAATAAATGTAAAATGTAGAAATACCTGGAATGGGTAGAATTTAGGGAAAAGAAAGGTAAAGGCTTCATTGTACAGTATCTTACATAATTCATTTCCCCAACCAAACATCCCACTGGAGATGTGTTGTTCAGGAGGGTATGAAACTCTATTCCTAGCATATAAATGTAGCAAAGCAATTGTAACCTGAGGAACTGCAGCAGGATTTTTAAAACATTAAAATCTCTGGCACATTCTTTCCCAAACCACCTTCATACTCAACGTCAGATGTGTGTTGGGTTCGTAGGCTGGGGCCATTAGTCAATGAGTAATTTTCCCTATAGATTCTTGAATAGTATACATATTCTTGTGCTTGGGAAATTAACTCACACGATTTCTTTACATCTGTGATAACAGCTGAACTTCTCTCCATGTACAGCTTTTGAAATTCATTGAGTCCTTTTCTCTGATGTCTTTTCATTACAACTAGACTTTAAAATTTTTGGCTCACAAGAGATTTCCCTTATAAGGTATTTCCATCAGTTTTAGACATAGTAGATATTATAGTGATGTAGAACAGATTTGGATGTTGGGAGGTGCTTATCTGAACTGGGGCAGACTTCGAAGATCTCACCATTCTCTCATTTGTACTCCCATCAGTGATTGGTTTCTCCATCAAAGGGGAAAGATCTTGTTTAATTTCTTAAGCAAGGTGAGTCAGCCGCTAGGAAACGTAGATCTTCTAACCTGACCAATTTGGAGAAATGAGACAAATTAAGATGTGGAAAATTTAAGTTGAAAAAAATAGACTGAAAATACTGGATTTTGGAGATAATGTGCCTTTGGCAAAGGCAATATCCTTTTTCTAGGAAAAGAGCTTAAACAAGCCTTATTTTATTAAAAAAAACTGAGTATATTGGACATCATATACCTTAAACAAATAACATTTGGGTGAGCTAACTGTAAAGGTACCAATTATGTATTAGTTTTTTTTTTCTAAATAAAAAACTCACGGGTATAAAAAAAATAAGGGGGAAATTTTACAGCTTTTTTTCTCACACTGTAGGGTAGAGGTCACCCACCCACCTTGGGGTCCAGCTTGGTGGTCTTGCACACTTCACATTCAAAGTAGATCAAAGAGCCTGAAAGCCAAAAGCTGACAATCTAGGGATATTTTTACAACTCAAGGGGGAAAAATCATTTTGCAGTTTCCATCACACATGGAAAAGTGATTAATTATATTGGGGGGGAAGCTTATAATATTCAAAGAAGCCATATTAAGTGCATATACATGGTATAAAGGCCAAAGAGCTTTATGGCAGTGCATGGAAGGAAGTTGCATGGAAATGAACACTTTCAAGAATCCGCTATTGAAGTTTATAATTTGTAGACGTTTATTGAATTCTCAATGGTGGCAAAGTCTCAAGAGGTAAGTTAAAATTGTTGTTGTTTACACCAAACAAACATCCATGCATTTCAGAAAGGCCACAAGATAAAATATAAAGTGTTACCTTAAAAGACCATCAACAATGAGTCTATTTTGCAAAAACCCCACCCCATCTAACAATGCTATCATTTTATCTACTTTTCCCTTGGACTATGCCTTCCAAAGATGGGGCTGCCCTGACTTGTAGAAACAATAAACAATCTTGAGAGATTAAAATAAATGACTGCAGGCTTCTTTTAATTTTGTGCAAACTCTTGGTGAGAATAAAAGAATCACTATCCTTAAATAACTGTAGAATTACATCATTGATCAACTATGTCCCTCATGGATAAGAATTCAAGGTGAGACATGGTGCATGAAAGGAATTGCTTCTTTGGTTAAAAAAAACCCTCAGCAATTAAAAACTCCAGACAAAGGGCTTTCTCTCTGCATCCCCTGAACTATCCAGCCCCCCCTTTCCTCACCCCACCAGTGAAAAAGACCAGAAGTTTGGTTGTGGGAATGTGACATAGTTCTGGTTATATTTTTGCTCCCTCTAAGGTTAATCATAAAAATATTATGAGCTGTAGGTTGGAAGTGGTTTTGGAGAAAGTGTTTTCAGGCATTGCAAATGTTGACTAGCTTGAGAAAACTGATTCTATTCAACAGAAAATTCATTCAAGCAGCATTATTTTTCTCTTTTTGTTTTACAATGAGTTTGGGTTCTTCCTGGAGACACTGTTGGGCTGGGTCTGTGTTGAGTTTCCTGCAAACCACTATAGAGCCAACATTCATATGAGAAAGAAGGCAAGCTGGTAAAGGCATGTTCTGCTCATTGGACAGTGATCTCCATGGGGACTCAAGCTGATGGTTAGGAGTCTAGACAGCTTTTCTCTGGATACTGAACCATGTACAACAACCAAGGAGTAAGTATTTCAAATTGTGCTTCTGGTCTAATGTACTACATATGATCCTTTGGAGGATGATATACCTACCACAAGGCAAAATGCTTTCACCTAGTTGTTAACTAGTCTGGGAATGATAATGATGATGGTGAGGATGACGATGATGAGGATGACGATGATGATGACAAAGATGTTAGTAATGAATAAAAGTGAGCACTTACTGTGGGTCAGGTCCCTCACCAAGCATTTTCTGTGCAAATTCCCAATTAAACTCATCAGCAATTATCTGTGACAAATACAGTTATTCACACACACACACAGTTTGCAAAATCTTATATCGTGTGCTCATGGCCACACAACCAGAAAAAGATACAGCTGAGAAAGGATTCTAGATGTGACTGAGACTTTACTCATTCTGTGATGTCTTTTTCCTATCAGCAATGCTTTGCAATTGTTACTTGAAGTTCTTGTACAAAACCTTTCCCTCTGAAAAGCAAGTAACATTCACACTCCACCAACTCTCTCAACCCAAGTAGATGATTTTCACTTTCTTAATCAATTGTTGCTGTGGACTGAATTGTGCCCCCGCCCCCCCCCCCCACAGAATTGTATGTTGAGGCCCTAACTCTTAACATGACTATAAGTTGGCAACTGGGCCTATAAGGAGATAAGGAAGCCATAAGGGTGGGTTCTGGATCCACTAGGGTTAGTGTCTTTGTAGTAGACTGGAAAACACCAGAATACTCGCTTTTGCTCTCTCATTCTCTCTGTCTCCCTCCCCCCTCTCTTTCTCTCTCTCTTTTCCTTCCTTTCTTCTTCTTGCTCTCCTCCTTCCTCCTCCCTCCTCCTCCTTCTCTTTCTCTCTCTCT
>PJEM01017849.1:0-20573 GCA_004023845.1 Helogale parvula
TTTTTACCAGTATGAGTATTTATTTATTTATTTATTTACACCCAAGTTAGTTAGCATATAGTACAATAATGATTTCAGGAGTAGATTCCAGTGATTCATCACCTACATAGAACACCCAGTGCTCATCCTAACAAGGGTCTTCCTTAGTGCCCCTTTCCCATTTAGCCCAATCCCCCCACCCACAACCCCTCTAGTAACCCTTTGTTCTCTATATTTAAGAAACTCTTATGGTTTGTCCTTCTCCTTATTTTTATATATATTTTTTGCTTCCTTTCCCTTATGTTAATCTGTTTTGTATCTTAAATTTCTCATATGAGTGAAATAATATATTTGTCTTTCTCTGACTGACTTATTTCGCTTAGCGTAATGCCCTCTAGTTCCATCCATGTTGTTGCAAATGGCAAGATTTCATCCTTTTTGATCACTGAGTAATACTCCACTGTATATATATGTACCACATCTTCTTTATCCATTCATACGTCGATGGACATTTGGGCTCTTATCATACTTTGTCTATTGTTGGCAGTGCTGCTCTAAACACTGGGGTGCATTTGCCCCTTCGAAACAGCACATCTGTATCTCTTGGATAGTAGTGCAATTGTTGGGTCTTAGGGTAGTTCTATTTTTAACTTTTTGAGGAACCTCCACACTTTTCCAGAGGGCTGCACTTGTGTGCATTCCCACCAGCAGTGCAAAAGAGATCATCTTCTCTGCATCCTCACCAACGTCTGTTGTTGCCTGAATTGTTAATGTTAGCTATTCTGATGGTGTTTGAAGTGGTATCTCATTGTGCTTTTAATTTGCATTTCCCCCTGGGGGAGATTTCCTACAGCAACGGTTAGGAGGCAGGTAAGTAGGGAGTTCCCTCCTGAGTGCTTCTGGGGACATTAAATCATTTGTGGCCTAGCTTCAGCCTTGTTGGGCTGACAAAGGCACCGGGGGTAGGTAGAGGCGATGAAGGAGGCACCATCTGCAGGTCAGAGGAACCCCCAGACTTAGGCTGGGCTGAGGTTCTGAGCCCGTGGTGAGGGAGGAAGGTGGCCCAGCTGCTGTGGGATGAGGGCTGGAGCTGGTGGGGGGTGGGAGATGAGGGAATGAGAAGAGGCATCCACCCGTCCCCATGTCTATGTCTACTGCCATCTTCTGCTCTCAAAGCAGCCGGGACTGTGGTGAGAGGCTGGCCACGGAGCAGTGGCGGGGTATGAGGGGTGGTGGGTTTGCACCGTAGCTTTGCATACGGTTGTGCCCAAGGACGTCAGCCAAGCAGCACGGGGTGAGGGTGTGGGGAGGGACTCTGCTGGCCTGATGAGTACCCTGGCCTGCGCCTGCGCGGAGGAAGGGGCTCCATTTTCTGGTCACCCAGCAGGTACTGTGGTCTCACCCAGGGCTGTGCTGACCCTGAGAGGTGGCCTTATTCTCCTCCACCTGAAAGCTCTTCCTGGCTTAGCTGTGCCCCTGGGTTTGGGTAGCCCAGACACCCTATGCTGTGAGGGGATTCCAAGAAGTGGGGGTGTAATGCCCAAGATTTTAATATCACTCCCAAACCAGAAACCGCCAGGGAGACTGAGGCACGCATGTAAAAGCAAAGGGCAGTTTTATTACGGCTTAGGCTCGCTGGGCCTAAGTTCGGTCTCACAGCCTTCACCAACGCAGTGGATCCGTGCTGAGAGCCCTGAGCAAGGGCTGAGTGGGGTTTTTATGGGGTTTGGGAAGGGGGAGTTACAAGAAATTGTGACATCCAATCATTATTGTATAACAGCATTGGCAGTAACTCTAACCATACACATTGTCCAGGGTGTTCGTTACTTTTGGCGGGACCCAATTACAACATGTAGGGTACCTTTGAAATTAACCAATTACAGAGCGAGTTCAGGGTCTTGTTTGGTGACTATGGGGTTAACTTTAACACTAGGTAACTGGGTCTTATCTAAAGTTCCCATCTGCAGGCCTTACCCTTAGGAATGTGGGGAGAGGTAGCTGGGCTTTCCTGATTGGATTCGAAAAGTGGCCTGCTTTTGCCCTGGGTAATGTATAAGGCCTAATGGTTCCAGAGCGACTGACCTTAGGCCTTCTAGTTTAGAGGGGAAACAAAGCCTGTCATGGCGTCTGTTTGGTTCAGCCTTGGGGTGGGGGGCGGGTTTCCATGGCTACCGTTGGCTCCTGGTTGGAGGAGCCATTCCCGAAGAGTAAGGGCCGTGTGTGTGTGTGTGTGCGTGTGTGTGTGTGTGTGTGTGTGTGAGTGTAAGTGAAAAATGTGAAGTACTTTCTGTGAAGTAAAGAAATGTGAAGAGCAGGGGTCTTAGCCTGCTCTGGCTGCCTAGCAGAACCATGCAGACTGGCTAGCTCCAATGCTAGAGGTGTATTGCCAGAGTCTAGCTCCAGCAGGTCCAGGGCTCCCTGAAGGGTGGATGGTGTCAGCAACAGAGGGATGAGAGAGCCTCAAGTTTCTTTCTGTTCCCCAGGCAGGCATCTCTGCACTGACTGAGACTCAGCTTTATTTATGGTTAAGTGTGTGGGGAAAAGCACAGAAGTGGCATTTGCCTTCGACAATGATTTCTGATGATAAATTTCTTTGATATATAAAAATTTCCCAGAACATAGATTGATAGAAGACTCATGCATAATCTTTATCAATAGTAATTGATGTAGGTGATTTAGATGCTTATCATATGGGGAAGGAAAGTATCTTTAGCATTCAAATACAAGACAATGTTTTTAGCAAAGGTAAAAGTTAGTTCTTTGTGAGCAGGGGTCAATAGCCTGTCTGCTTAAGGGGAAGTATAAGAAAAACAAGATTCTCAGGAAACGCAATGTTTGCTCCCAGAATCACAAAAGACGTTCCTATAATAAGTTTCTTCACAAGGTGCAATCAGCATATATTAGGGCCAGAATAAGGGGACAAGTCACTCCCGATACCAATCAACAGGTGCCTTGGGGGTCTGTGCTCAAACAAAAACAGTTGAGTGGGGGTAGATATCAGTCATCATCTGAGGGCAGGAGGCCTTGCAAACCGCCTTAACCTCACAAGTTCAGAATGGCTCCCCAAAGTGTGTGTTCTCCCAGTTCTGGAGGCTGGAAGTCAGTGGTGTTGGCATGGTGCTGTCACGGCTGCTTTCTGGTGAGACTCTGTCCTTGGCTTGCAGACGGCTACTCATCCCCTCCCCCTGCCTCCCTGCTCCTCGTGTCCTCATGGGACCCTTCCTCTGTGCACGCACACTCCTGGTGTCTCTCTCTCTCTCTCTCTCTCCTTGTAAGGATGCCGAGGCCTCATTCCCATGACCTTATTTAACCTTAATTACCTTCATAAAGGTCCTGTGTCCAAATACAATCACATGGGGGTTAGCGAGTGGGAGAGACACAATTTAGTCTATAAGAGTAGAGAACACCTGCTGTTCTGCAATTGTTTTTCTAGGATCAATTTGTGTGTGTGTGTGTGTGTGTGTGTGTGTGTGTGTGTGTGTGAGATCCCAATTAGATTGCAGTCTTCTGAAGCAGGATCATTTTTATTTCTCTTTCTAATGTTTTTTAAGTTGATTTATTTTTGAGAGAGAGAGAGACAGAGACATAGTGTGAGTGGGGGAGGGGCAGAGAGAGGGGGAGACACAGAATCGGGAGCAGGCTCCAGGCTCTGAGTTGTCAGCACAAAGCCGATGTGTGGCTCGAACTCACAATCCAGCTCAGATCATGACCTGAGCCGAAGTCAGATACTTAGTCAGACTGAGCCACCCAGGTGCCCCCAAAAGTCATTTAAAAAACCCTCATCCTTCTAGTTTCCCCAACCTTTCACCAAACTACCAAACATAGGACCTTCTGCATTGCTAGGCACTAAATACATGTGAGATGATGGAAAATACACACATTGGTCTCTGCCCAGTTCCTGGCACAGAGCTCCTAAAACTCTTGTAGTTTCCAAAAGGAATAGGATCATTTTTTGTTCTTTTTAAAAAACTTATTAATTTATTTTGAGAGAGAGAGAGAGAACCCAAGTGGGGGAGGGGCAGAGAGAGTGAGAGCAAGAGTGAGAGAGCGAGAGTGAGAGAGAGCGAGAGAGAGCGAGAGAGAGAGAGTGCGCGCGAGAGGGCAAGAGAGAGAGAATCTCAAGCAGGCTTCGCACTGTCAGAGCAGAGCCTGACGCAGGGCTTAAGCCCAGGAACTGTGAGATCACGACTTGAGCTGAAATCAAGAGTCAGGTGCTTCATAGACTGTGCTACTCAGGCTCCCTGAGCATCTTTGGTTCTAATATTTAGTCTTTGACTCCTGTTGCAAGGCTCCTGAAGTAAATTCTCCAACGATAAGAGCACGGGGGGCGGGGGGGCATCTTTTGTTCTGTTGAGGTGAGTCTGGGTGAGTTCCTGGTTGGGGGCTGGTCTCCAGAAAAATTAAAAGTTTGGGATCTTCAGCCCCACCCATCTCCAGAGAGGGGGAGGGGCTAGAGATGGAGTTACTGACTGTAATGCCCAGGCAAGGAAGCCTCCGTAAAAGTCCCAATAGTGTGGGGCTTGGAGAGCTCCAGGGGTGAACACATCCACGCCTGGACCCCAAATGCACAGGGACGGCAGCTTCTGCCCTTGCCCTTGCCCTTTGTAACTCTTCATCTAGTTGTTCATCTGCATTCTTTATCTTGTCCTTTAATACACAGGCGAATGTAAGTTAAGTGTTTCCCTGAGTTTTGAGCAGCTCCAGCAAATTAATCCAACCCGAGGTTGGGGCTGTCGGACCCTGTGATCTAGAGCTGCCATGTCAGAGGCATAGGTGATGGCCTGGGTGTGCGGCTGGCATCTGAAATGGTGGGGCGGGGGGCAGTGTCAGGAGCCTGAGCCCTTTGCCTGTGGGATCTGACACTATCTCTGGGTAGGTAGTATTACAGTTAAATTAAATTGTGGGACACCCAGCTGGTGTTAACAGAGAATTGCTGGTGGGGAAAAAACCTCCGTGCATTTTGTGACCGGAAGTGTCAGCTGTGTGGGAGTAAAGGTGACACCCCAAAGAGAAACCCAGGAGGTGGACCCAACTGAGTTTTTCTAACACAGCAAACTGACTCCCTGTGAAGCACACCTGTGCGGTGGGGGGAGGGGAGTCAGGCTTTGCCCAGGCCTCTAGTCCCCACTCACCCGTGACTTGTCCCGAGGTGGCTGGAGAGAATGCTCTAGCTAGTTGACTCTCTGAAGAAAGGGATGGAATTTTCAGAAGGGAAATGGACTCTAATTTCAGTCAATTCACATTCCAATTTCGCTTTGTTAAATAACATTATTTATTCAGTAACCTTTGGAATTCACATGCGTCATAGTTAATGGGTCCGATTATAGTCTTCATGGCATGCGTATGAAACATGCCATTTTCACCATTCGAACGTGGGTCTGACATGATCTCAGATGTTATATTACTCCATAGGGTAATGTACCTTAATAGCCTGCGAACTCCAGTGACAAGAGAGATTAGTCGAGCAGTAAGCTTTTATTCATCAGCTTAACTCTAGACTTGTGCCCACAGGGAGGACTTAAGGCAGCAGATCTTTTATTTATTAAAATATATACTTATTAAATATAAATATACTTATAGTAAATATAAATATTTATTGAAAATATATATAGTAGCTTGTATATATAAAAGGTAGCTTGTTTTTCATGATAAAACTAAGAAATACTCATTAAAAATTGTAACTGATGAAGGAGGGAGTAAAGACAGTGAGATCACTTTAATTCTGGCACCCAGGGATAGCTTCTAGAAGGTTTAATGTGTTACTGTTTGATTTTCTTCCTAAGCTTGTGCACACGCATGTGTGTGTCCCGCCATATTTCCATAGTAGAACTGTAGTATACATGCTCTAACCTGCTTTCCTTCCCTCACTTAAGAAACCCCTTTTTATTATGAAGTTTCAAACATATTAGAATGGATTTAATAATGTGCTAAACTTCCTTTCATGGCTAATCTCTTTTAATCTGTACCTCAATTTATTCCCACCCCAGGTTATTCTGTCTGAATCAAATCCTAGCCATCATGACATTTAGTCGGTAAATATTTGAGTATGCATCTTGAAAAGATACTGATCCTTAACAAGTGACAATGCCATTATCAAACCTGTCGGGATCCATTTCTGAACTCACTGAGTTGAGAAAACTCCTTGTGAGGTTCTGGTGGGTTTTGCACGGCCTCCCACCCTCAGATGATGACTGACGTCTACCCCCAATGCAGTTATTTTTTTGAGCACGGACCCCACAAGGCACCTTGCTGATTGGTATCGGGAGTGACTTGTCCCCTTATTCTAAAATATGCAGATTGCACCTTGTGAAGGAACTTATTATAGGTATTGTTCTTTTGTGATTATGGGAGCAAATATTATATTTCCTGAGAAACCGTTTTCCTTCCCCTCAAGAAAACAGGCTATTGACCCCTGCTCACAAAGAACTAACTTTTGCCTTTGCTATGCTTAAAACATTGTCTTGTATTTAAATGATAAAGATACTTTCCTTCCCCACATGATAAGCATCTAAATCACCTACACCAATCACTATTGATAAAGATTATGCATGAGTCTTCTACCAATCTATGTTCTGGGAAATTTTTACATGCCAGGAAATTTTGTCATCAGAAATCATTGTCTAAGGCAAATGCCACTTCTGTGCTGGCCCCATACATTTTTTACCATAAATAAAGCTGAATCTCAGTTGGTGCAGAGATGCCTGCCTCGTGATCAGAAAGAAACTCGTGACTCTCTCATCCCTCCTCCTTTCACTGATACCATCCATCCTTCAGGGAACCCTGGACCTGCTGGAGCTGGACTCTGGCACAAATCTCAATAGTTAACAACAATATCTTAAAATCCTCAACTATCCAGTCCCCATTAACATCTCTCTGGTTGTCTTATAATGATTTGCTTGAATCAGGATCAAAGTGTGGTTGCAATGGCCCCCTCTGGCTGATATGCTTCTTAAATCTTTAAAACCCATAGATTTCTCCTCTTCTTTTTCCCCTTATGGTTTATTTGTGAAGAAACTTGGTCATCCATTTATGGAGTTTCCCAGTCTAGATTTTGCTGATTGCTTCCCTATGGTGTCATTTGTAATGTTCCTCTAAGTTGTTTGTAGATCTCAAAGCTCGATCAGATTCCCATCCTATTTCTTATTAGTCTACTCTGCTTTGTAAATTGTGCAGTTCCCATCCCTCAGGAGGCACATAATCTTTGATATCTCTCTTTTTATAATGTTTCCTAGATCTGTCTATGGGCTGAATTGTGCCTCCCCACCTTTCCTGCCACCAATTTACATAGTGAAGTCCTGATCCCTTCAGAATGTGACTGAATGTGGAGATAAGGTGTTTAAAGAGGTGAGTAGGTTGAAATGAGGTCGTTGGGCATCCTTATGATTAGAAGAGATACGGACACAGATGCACACGGTGCGGTGACTACATGAAGACACAAGAAGAAGGCAGCCAACACCGTCATCTTAGTCCAGCCTCCAGGACTGTGAGGAGATACATTCTTGTTCTTTAAGTCAGTCAGTCTGAGGTCCTTTTCCAGAACAGTCCTGGCAAGCTAATACATCTATAAATTTATTAGGCGGTATAAAATGGTGAAGACTCTAACCCTAATGTATCTTTTTTATCAGCTGAAATACTTCCGTGAAGATAAATTTCCCCTCACCAGCTATTTTTTACCCATAGGCATAATTAGCGCTGGAAGGCGAAATTCCTGCTTGATTCTTTCCCTCTAGGCACCTGTTTACAAAATAATGAAAATAATGGGTAGTTTTCTTATCGTTCCCCAAAAGTAAACTACGAGTTTTTTCTCTTTTTTGTTTTTAGTGTCATTATGAACTCATAGATTTAAACATATTTGATATGTTTCAATATACCTTCCTTGAACAACACATCAAAAACATCTTCTTAGGGCAATATAATTCTAAGTTATTAGTTTTCATGGTTGCACAATTTCCCCTTACATGAATGAATTAGACGTTATTTGATGCTTTATTATTGTGAGACATTTATATTATACCCCTTCTGATGTAATATTTCAACTGTAGTTCAGTCTTGCTCTCACAAATATTTTTTTCCTGAAGCAAAGTAGTACTTTTCCTAATTTATTTGAAAGGGTGAAATTAGTGGATTAATTTTTAATGATGACCATGATATGAAAGGGAGTTTGGTTAGTTGAGCAGTTTTTTTATTGAAGCCTGAAAGATATTTTTTGTCTGCCTATTTAAAATATTTATACCTTTGGTGAGGGAAAATATTTATTTATTTTTCCTCAAGGGTTGAACTTTTTCATCAAGGACAAAAAAAATAAGACCATCAATTAAGTAAAATAATAATTAAGAGTAAAAAAATGTCAATGGCAAGGTACCTTTTGCATATTTGCTTGAATGTTTTCAATTTTCAAATTGTTCTTGTTTTGAAAGACCCGGATTGGGATTGTTACTTTTGTTAATCCTTCCTAGTGGTAGGAACCGTCAAGTGCATGACTCACTTTCCTGTATCCATATGCAGATGAAGGCTGCTCCGAGTCAGGTGACCATCCATCCATCTAGCTGGGGATACTTTTTCCCTGTTCTGAAGTAATTCCTCATAATGTCCCCTCTTACTCTCAAAAGAGTCCAGGTTTTGACAAGAAAGTATATAATCATCCTCAGTATTAATAGTTTTGTGTCCTCCTACTTATTCAGATTTCCTCATGTCCCTTATTTCAACTTTCTCAAAGACAAGAGAGAGACATTGAAGACTAAGCTTCTTGCCTGTGCATCCAGACCTTCCTTCTCCTGACAATCACATGGCCATAGTTCATTTCCTCCTTTTCTTGCCCCTTTACATTTAAGTAAATTCCTACCATTGCCCTTCTTGTCCCCTCCCCTATTTTTATGATGGTGCCCTCCAGTAGGACACAGAGCTGTCACAACAGGGAGAAAAATCACTGTGTAACAGAGCTTTGAGTGGGATTTAGCTCAGTTGAGGAAACTGAGGCCAGAAGAGGCATTGTCTGGGCCCAGGTAGTACAACTGGTTAGAGGCACAGCAGGACAAGAACCTGGATCTGCAAACTGGTCTGACAGCTGATCTCGGCTGGTTAGTCCTTTTAGTATTTGCCATGGTCTTTGGCAAATGTGATGTTTTGTGGAAGGTAGGACACTGCCTCCCTTTCCCTACTTTTTGCCATCAAGTAATAAATTAGAATGAAAACAAGTCTCCTATCTAGTCTTACCACACACGTGTTTCACTTATTACCAAGCCAGGTTTATTAGAAGCAGGCGAAAAAGAGCTCTACAATGTCTTTCTCTAAGCTCAGATCAATCCACATCTAATGCTTAGGCTCTTTGGAAAACTTTTTTTTTTTTTTTTTAAGTAGGTGCTGTGGCCAACATGGAATTTGAACTCACAACCTTGAGATCAAGAGTCACATGCTTCACTGCAGGTGCCCCTCTTTGATGAGCACCTTGCATTGAATGCCCACTTGGAGGCAGAGGCAGCAGTATTCAGCCTGTGGACTTAGACAACTTTCTGGACAGGTTGGGTGACAAAATCCTACACTAGGTCAAGGATGCAGGGATAATACACTGACCTGGAAGCCCATTGGGTCTGACACATTATTTCTTACACCTCATTTTTGCAAGGGTTGTAATACCTCTCAGTCTTAAACATTTTTTTAAATGTTTATTTATTTTTGAGAGAGAAAGTGTGCACGCGCGCGCGCTCACACACACACACACACACACACACACACACACACACGAGTGGGGGAGGGGCAGAAGGAGAGGGAGACACGGAATCTGAAGCAGGCTCCAGGCTCTGAGCTGTCAGCACAGAGCCCAACACGGGGCTTGAACCCACGGACCGTGAGATCATGACCTGAGCTGAAGTCAGAAGGTAATCAACTGAGCCACCCAGGCGCTCCCCTCTTAGTCTTTCCAGCCAACCATATTTCTTGAACACCATTCATTTAACCAGTAAAGATGTGTTTCTAACATTGAGGAAAGGATGATTAACACCAGGCCTGAAATCTAGTTCTTTCCTTTGGGCAGAGAGGCTAAGATACCTCTGGGAAGGAAGAAGGAAGGTGAAGTTTTTGTAAACATGCTAATTACAGACCTCCTGGCATATCACTAGTAACAGCACTGATGCTAACTAACAAGAGCGTCCTTACCTGTGCAATGATTTTAGCAGAATATACCTAGTCTGTGTAGGATTGCTTATGTTAAGGAGACTTGGGATCTATGGATATGTGGGACAAGACTCCCCAGGAAGTTTCATGTAGGCTACGTGACTGAGTATGAAAATAGAGATGTTTTGTAACCCAAACATCTCCTTTATGTGTAAGTGATGCAGCCATATGTAATACTTGAGACCTCAAAGTGTGTGCTCGTGTATTGAGGAAAGACCTGGGGATCTAAGGTAGAGGTCACAGTCCTCTCTTTAATTTATCTATGCCTCACTTGTATCCTTGGCATTAGCCTTAAGTCTTGATACTGAATAAGATCTCTTGAGTTTTATTTGACAACCTGACACCTTGTGCTATTTCTCATCCCCTATGTTCACTCATGCATCCTCTGGTTTGGACATAGAAAAAAACATCTGAAAGGCAAGATCTCACTCACTTCTGGAGTGTGGATTTATGATCAGAGGACTCATATGTTTTTCAACCACCCCTGGGTGTAGATTATGGTTAACTTGTATACATATACACATCCTGCTGTTCATACTGAGTTATTTTTACATACACAATTATGTCTCCCGTGATCACTAGTGAGGGCTCTTGGCAACAATAACAATGGCATTAGCATTAGCAGTAAGCACCACTTATTTTGTGACTGTTCTGTGTGAGACACTTCACATATGTTAGCTGTAGTTCAATAAACTTGTTGGACCTCTGTTCTAATTTACAGATGAAGACACTAAGTTTCAGAGAGGTTATGTAACTTGCCCAAGGTAACATGAGTATGTGACCTCAAGTCTATTGTATCCAAAGCCTTTGGATCTGCTTCAACACTGAGCTGCCCCTAACGTTGACACAGAGGATGAAGGTGAAAGAGAATGTAGGTTCTCAGTAGTGTTATTACGGCAGCTGTAAGTGAGTCGTCTGTGCACATCATTGCTCAGTTTACTGTTCCTCCAGGAGGGGCAATATGATTCATGATGGTTTCAGATCTGTGATTCATAAGTTCAGAGTGATGGTCATATGCTAAGTGACATCATCCCACCAAGCCCAGGGGGACCATGGGCTTCTCTATATGGAAGTTTCATGCAGAATTCTGAGAATTGAGATCAGACCTGTCAGGTAGTAAAGCTAGAACAGTGGGGATGACAGGTGAGACAACCAGAGTTTTCTTTGCCAGCCCCTTTGACCTTGACAACGTCCTTTCCCATGCCTGACTGATTCCTAGTGTGGCGGACAATAAAGGAGGTGATGAAGGAATAGACATGAAGCACTTTGCACAGAGCTTCCCGGGGTATGGTGTCCACCACTGGGATTCTGGGGAATTTGCTTTGCAGGTTAAGTCCACGGACACTTTGGCAGATGTGTCATCTGCTACTGGCTGGTTTCCAGTCCCTTCCTCCAGATTGTGCATCCTATGGGGGCAGATGTTTATAATCAGGGCATACTATCCTCTTCAGTGCTCAGAATGCTGTCTGTCATGGGCTGGGGCACAATATTTGTTGACTCACTTGTCTTCTCATATAGGTATTTTGTTATTGGTTGAATATTTCCTTCCCAAGTTCATATGTTGACGCTCTCACACCCAGCATGATGGCAGGTGGGGTCTTCAAGAATTAAATTTAGATGAGGTCATGAGGTTGGGACTCTCATGATGGGATTGGCACTCTTGTAAGAAGAAGGAGCGACAAGAGGGCTCTGTCTCTTGTTCTATGTGCTTATGTGCCAAGAAAAGGCCATGTGAGGATATAGTGAAAATTATATCTATGACCCAGGAAGCAGGTTCTCACCAGACACGGAATCTGCCAGCACCTTGAACTTGGACTCCCAGCCTCCAGACTTGAGAGAAATGTGTGTTGCTTAAGTCAGTCAATCTATGGTTTTTTTTTCTTTTTAAATAGCAGTCCAAGCTAAGATATGTCCTAAATATCAGAATGTTTCTATTCAACCCAGGAAAAGCTCACAGGGACCGGACTTTGCTCTAGCTGTGTGCGTTGATCTTGATCTTGTCATCCAGACTGGACTGCAGACATCTCAAGTGCAGGCTGTAGACTTCTCTAGGATTCTCTCTGATTCACCCCTATTTTGGACACACCCCCTGAGCACTTGGAGAATGTGTTGGCCATCAGCAAAATCTAGGCAGGCTGGCAGAGCTGAGCTGCCTGAGTGCCTCCCATGTTCCCAGCTCTGCTGGAAGAAGTCCTGGTCAGGGTGGAAATGGGGTGACTTTGTTCCAAGTAAATAGCAGTTCTGCCTCCCTTTCTACCCCCCCCCCTTCTTTAATTAATAGCCTGTGCAATGGTGAGAGAGGGTGGGAAGGAAAACCACTGATGAATGTGCCTTACTTCCTGGATATGTCAGGGAATGTAATAGGCAAGCCTCCATCTTCAGCCCATGGGCCACGCCAATATGTCAGAAGCAGCCCATAATTTCATGTGATGACCTCTCTGGCTCTGAGATGACAAGTGTGGTCAAGCGAATATGGTGCATTTGCTTTTAAAGCCACAAAGGGTAGAGGGTCAGTGGGCAGCATGAGAGATTCTTTGCACCTCTAAACTCCTCTCTCACTGCCAGTGGTCTGAGAGAACCCTCTATTTCCTAGCAAGGTCTGCTGGGGCCTTGAGAGTCTAAATTACTTGCTTTTGGGTCCCCAAACTGTGTGGTCACCAGCTCTCATTTAGACCAGTGATAAAGTGGCCATACAACTTATTCTCCAAATGTGGACACTTTTGAAAATGAAATGGAGTATTAATTACATTGGACAATCCAGTCTGTCCCATGTGAATAGGACAACGCAGGTGAAACCCAGAACTGTATTGGGCAAATGGGGATTTATGGATACCCTAGCCAGTAACTGCTAACATTGATACCAGCAAAGAGCATCAGGCCATCTCCCTACTTCCAGCATTGTCCATCAGCCAGTACTAGAAAGAAGAAAAGCTCTCCCCTAGGCTCACCTAGGGACTTGGTTTTTCTGACATGCTAATTGGTGATCTACTCTAGGCATATAGTGGTCCTTGCTGTCATGGTCATGGTCCTTGCTCTTGTGGTGCTTACAGTCTAACATGTGCATGTGTGTGTGGTGTCTGATGGATAAGTGAAGACTATGTAGTGTGTTAAGTGCTTTGACAAACACGAGTGCAACTGGAGACAAAAGAGGGACAGTTGTTGGGGACACAGTAAGCTAGGGCAGTGCGATGAGGCCTCCTTACTCCAAGACTATCAAGGGACTTCTGTGTTAGCTTTTGTGTAGAGGTGCGTGTAGAAGACACATAATACGTGGTTTCCTTCCCAAGGGTCTTACAGTTGATTGGGGTGTAAGATGCATGTGAAAACAATACTAGTTGATGGGCACCATTTTGAATTATGAGTGCCATTTTGTGATATGCCCTTAAATGCATCAGGACTTAGGGAACCAGGGGCAGGGATAATAGAGTTCAGGAAGGCCTCAAGAGGACCTGAGACAAAACTTGGTGATACGCTTGGGCTCCAGCTGTGGCTGCCATGCTGGACTCAGCACAGCAGGGCAAGATGCCTGGGCTCTCCACCAGCAGGCCACCCTGTGGGCGTCTGCTGGGTGGGTCCTAGTTTGCCCCTGGGCACACAAGACTGCCAGTCCTCTGAGCAGCTTTGCAAAGCTGCTCATTATTTTTGTTTTATAGTTGAAGCTCAGGGAGACTTTGTGCCCTGGAAACTAACATACTAGCAATAGTCGGTGGGGCTTATATTTGAACCCCATGCCCACGTCAGTCCTCAGTGCACACATACTCCACTATCCCAGTGGTCCTCTGCACCAAACCCAGCAACCTCAGACTCGTTTCCTGTTAGAAATACAAATTTTTGGTCCCATTCCAGACCCCTGACCTAAGGAATAAGAAACTCTGGAGGTGGGCTCAGCAATCTTTGTTTCGAGAAGCCTTCCAGGTAGGTCGCCTGGGTGGCTTAGTATGCGGAGGGTCGGACTTCGGCTCAGGTCATGAGCTCATGGTTTGTGAGTTCAAGCCCCACATCGAAGTTGCTGCTGTCAGTGCATAGCCCTCTTGGGAGCCTCTTTCTGTTCCTCCGCCCCTCCCCCCCCATCTCCCCAACCCATGTGCGAGGGTGTGCTCCCTCTCTCTCAAAAATAAATAAGCATTTAAAGGAAGTCTTCCAGGTGATTTTGATGTACCTTATGTTTCAGAATCATCACACACAAGACCAACGGTCTCAGCTTCTTATCTGTAAAGTGGGAGTATAATTCTCTCCTGACAATGTTGTGGTAAGGATTACAGAAGAGAATATACTGAAAGTATCCAACTCAGTACCCCAATCAAGGGGAAGAAAGGAAAAAGGCATTTTTCTTCCCACTGTGCCCCCTGATGATAAGGAAGGATCACGATTTTAGCTAGCTCTGTATCTGGAGTGTAGTGGATGAAAGTTTGAGAGAACGAGGCGGGCCATTTGCATGAGGTGAGAGCATCTCACATGACATGGCACCACACATGGAGCTGTTGTTACTTGGCAGGGTGCAAGTCTGTCCTTCCATTGTCTTTAAACTGCGTCCTTCTGTCTTGTCTGTAGGAGATTATAATGATCATTATTATTGGCGAGACACCTGTTCCGCATAACGAGCATGCATTTCTCTGCAATCAGCCTGAGCAGTTCCTCGTAATTGGCTCATGAGAATGACAAGGTGTAGAAAGTGCAGTTAAGGCCTTTTCAATTCACGTGTGCCATTAGCAGGAGCTCATTAATGACATGAACGAAGAGAAAGTATAAATAAAGAACCCGGCTCTCTGTAATTACAGCTATACATGGAGCTGCTTCCTTCCAGAGTTCAGCTGCAAAGGGTCCCTGTGCTGGGGGCCTCCTGGCCTCCCTGCTCTCTGCACTCTTATTTATGTGGTTTCGCAGTGTCTGGTCCCCACTGCGTGGCAGCTGGGCTGGGGATGCAGCTTACAGAGGGGTTCTGATGAGCAGTACCCCTCACGTGGGCTGTCATTGGCATTTGGCACAGGGCCAGGGGATCGCAGCGATAGCCCGTCCTGGTTACCTCCTGACCATGTCCTGAATGAGCGGGCTGGCCACATGGAGTTCTCTCAGCTTGTTTACCCTGTCACAAAGTTAAAGGTAAGTGACAGCCAAGACGGAAAACAACGCGCTTAGCATATAGTCAATAAACGTCGTTGAGCAATTATTCCAAGCCAGGCTCTGTTTTGGGACATTCTTCTTTGTTCTTTGTTCTGCTTCCTAAACAAGTGGTATTACTGAGGCCAACTCTGCACACACAGCTTAGTAACGTAGCTGTACAGCGTGATTTAAGGTGCTAAGAGTCATCTCTGTCATCCAAAAGGGCCTCACCCAGTGACAAAACATTGTAAAGCAATACTAACCCAACCCCCCAACAAAACCCCATTAATGACTAGTGTCGGATGCCTGAAATCCCACCATTTTGCACCCTACTGAAGGGTTATGTATGATCTTCTGTTCAAATCTGGGACATGGAATCATGAAATCATGAGAGTCCTCTGCGTATGTATTTCAGTTTACTTACCTGGTCCGTAACCCTTAGGGAGCGGACCCTAGGTAGTTTGGGTTGGGGGTTTTTGAAGGCGGGGGTGACTTCTGAGGAACTGCTGGGGGCTGAAAGGGAAGAGGAGGCGACCCTGCAGATTGCCTGCTAGCACTTTCCTGAGAACTGGCGTGATGCGCCTCCCCTCGCTGAGAGGTGGGCCGTGGAGACCCCTGCGGCTTCCACATACCAATCGCTAAGAAACTGCATTTCAAGGAGACCCCTTCACTTTTCTTTCTTGCCCCACAGTGTATTCTACACAGTCCCGAATCCGGAGACCACAGAGACCCGGATGTCTCAGAGCATCCTGAGGGGAAAGTGGGGATAGTGGGGATTTCTAAGGAGTCATCTGAGACTGAAGGACTCAGTACCTTCTGAGACTTAGTCATCTGAGACTGGGGGAGTCAGTACCTTCTGAGACTTAGTCATCTGAGACTGGGGGACTCAGTACTTTCTGCAGAGCTCTGCCAGGGGCTGGGCCTTGCAGGGGCCCAGGTCTGCTCTCATTTTCCTACTTTAGGGCAGTGCTTCTTAAGCTTTTCCTCATTATTGCTTACTCAAGGAGACTTTTTTGGTTTGCTTTTTAAAAAATTGTCCCCCTTCCATGAAATTTTAATTTAAAATTTTTAATTTTAACTAATTAAAATTTTTTTAGTGTTTATTTTTGAGAGAGAGACGGAGACAGAGTGTGGGCAGGGGAGGGACAGAGAAAGAGGGAAACACAGAATCTGAAACAGGTTCCAGGCTCTGGGCTGTCAGCACAGAGCCCGACGTAGGGCTCAAACCTATGAACCTCGAAATCATGACCTGAGCCAAAGTCAGATGCCTAACCGACTGAGCCACCCAGGTGTTTTTTTTATTTAAAAAATTTTTTTTAAATGTTTTATTTATTTTTGAGACACAGAGAGACAGAGCATGAGCAGGGAGGGGCAGAGACACAGAATCCAAAACAGGCTCCAGGTTCTGAGCTATCAGCACAGAGTCCAACGTGGGGCTCGAACCTACGAACATGAGATTGTGACCTGAGCTGAAGTTGGAGGCCCAACCGACTGAGCCACCCAGGCGCCCCTTTTTAAAGCTTACTTATTTATTTTGAGAGAGAGAGATAGTGGGGGGAGCAGAGAGAGAGAGAGGGAGAGAGAGAGAATCTGGAGCAGGCTCAGTGCTGTCAGCACAGAGCCTGATGTGGAGTTTGAACCCACCAACCATGAGATCATGACCTGAGCTGAAATCAAGAGTTGGCTGTTTAACGGACTGAGCCATGCAGACCCCACCCCCCACCATGAAATTTTACTATCATAGTTATACTTTATATCTGTTTATATACTGTATGTATATTTGTGCTTTATACTCAAAAAGAGTAAGGTATTTTGGGGGTGCCTGGCTGGTTCAGTTGAGGAGCATGTGACCCTTGATCTCAAGGTCATGGCTTCGTGCCCCACAGTGGGTGTAGAGATTACTAAAAAGAAAATACAAACTTAAAAAAAGTTTGAGAGTTTTCACTCCTGACAAGAATCCCCACTGAAATGTGGACATGTAGGTGAACAAATGATAAAGGCCAGGACAGAGGCGCATAGGAAGCCCGTAGCTGACTCTTAGGTCATGCTTGTTCTGTGCTGGGAGTCATTCCAAGTACTTACATGTATTATTTAATTTTCATAGCAATGCTGTGAAGTACTGAGTAGATGGGGAAACTGAGGCAAAAGTGCATTGAGTAACTTGTCCACAAAGGTGTCCAGGTTTGGTGTTTATAATCGAAAAAGTCCAAGACTTCTTACGCTGTTGACTTCACTTATACAGCTGACCTCCAAACCATGTCGGGGTTGGGGGCACTGCTTTCACGGTTGAAGATCTGACTCTCCCAAAACTTAACTACTGATAGCCTACTGTTGACTGGAAGCCTTACTGAGAACATAGTTTATTAACACACATTTTGTATGTTGTATATATTCTATACTGTATTCTTATAAACAAAAACTAGCACAAAGAAATTTTTTTTTTAGAATTTTTTATGTCTTTATTTTATTTTGAGAGACAGAGAGCCAGCAGGGGAGGGGCAGAGAGAGGGGGAGATATAGAATCTGATACAGGCTCCAGGCTCTGAGCTGTAGGCACAGAGGTGGACATGGGGCTCGAACCCACGAACGGTAAGATCATGACGTGAGTCAAAGTTGGACACTTAACTGACTAAGCCATCCAGGCACCCCAAGAAAATGTTATTAAGAAAATCATAAGGAAGAGAAAATAAATTTACAGCATTCTTACAGCACGGTTCTATATTTACTGGAAAAATCCACATATTGAAGTAATCCACTTCAAACCCATGTCGTTCAAGGGTCAACTGTAATATGTCCTTTGTTATTACATACATGTGACTGTCTTGCCAGCCTATAACATCCCTACCAAGGAAAAGAATTTTGCACAGTCAGCTCAGTAAATATAACAGACATTCCGTCTCGTCTTGATCCTGCCTTATGAAGGGGGAATGATAGCATTCCTCACGGGGCCGGAGCTAATGTGAATGCTTAGCACATAGGCTGGCCCATAATAAAGGCTCAGTAAATATTAGTTGACATTAATAATAAATTTATATCAGATGACTGACATGATTAGCATATCAAACATTACCCTGAGCATCATACCCTCCTTCTTTAGCTGAAATCACAATCTTTGCAGGCAAAATTATGCTTATGAGATGTTCGATAGTTCTATCCTCTTAAGTAGGTAAATATTTCTCCCATAATTTGATTTACTCTATAAAGATGAGCACAGTAAGTTTTTCTTTTTTGCCCCTAGATGGAGGCATCAATTTTGTATACCTAAATTCATATGGATTCGACATTAGTGAAGAAAATACAAATTGACGGGAGCTCTTGCATGTTGCAGGCTGCAAATTACTCAGAAGCGTAGATCAAGTGTAGTGTCTTTATGTTGTCCATAAATATAGTTTTCCTCTAAATTAACTTTTAAGTCCTTCAAGGTTGAAAACCGTTTGACCTGATTCATTCATTAAGGAAGACATTCAAGTCTTTTAGGAAAACAATGCTGTCTTTTTACCCGCATGTCTCTCCCCCGCTCACCTCCACTCCAACGTGGCATCTGGTATCCTGGGGGGAAGAATGAAGGGGGGCTCTGGGTGTGCAAGGAGGCTCTTTCCAGAGTGTCTCATAACTGAGTGGGTGGGACCCTCTGCCTTTGGGATTCCCCGCCCTCATCCCCACCTTCACCTGGAGCCTCCTCCTACCCCAGTTCCTTGGACTTTCCCTTCCTTGTTCTATATGATGTCCTTCCCTTGCAGAAAAGTGCCGGAGTCTGATGTCTCCTGGGTCTGGATCTTGATGTGTCCAATAGATTCGACACGTTGGGCCACGGTCTGGGAAGTGGGAGGTTACAAATGGAAAATGAGGAGTTGGGATTAAAATGCCTTGCTTTGAGGATTCTGGGAAGATGGCGGAGAGGAGAGGAGCTCTGTAAACTCCGTCCGCCCCATCTATTGAACTGAGAGGGATACTGCTGTCATCTGCGAGAGTGGAAGGAGAAGACCCCAGAAAGAATAGAACATCAAAAATACCTGAGTGAGTGGGGGCGAACGGAGGAAATCTGAAAACGGGCCAGCCCGGGCCGGGCAGGGGGAGCAAGATCCCCCCGCCCAACGCGGGGGAAGCGCGCGGAGCCAGAGAGACAAAGGGAAGAGACCGGGGAGCGCATCCCCGGCTTTTCTCCCGGCGCGGACCGCCCCCCCCGGGCTGCGGAGAGCCACCGCAGCGCAGCGCGCACTTCCCGGGCGGCGGAGAGCCGCTAGAGCGTGGCGGCGCCGGGGGCGCGGACCTCCCCGGGCAGCGCCAGGAACCCGCACCTCCCGGATGGCGGAGAGCCATCGCAGCGCCGCAGCGGCGGGAACGCGCACCTCCCGGGCAGCGCTGGGAACGCGCACCTCCCGGACGGCGAAGAGCCGCTGGAGCGTGGCAGCGCTGGGAACGCGCACCTCCTGGACAGCGGAGAGCCGCTGGAGCGTGGCGGCGCCGGGGGCTCGGACCTCCCCGGGCAGCGCTGGGAACGCGCACCTCCCGGGCAGCGGATAGCCGCTGGAGAGCTGCGGCGCCGGGGGTGCAGACCTCCTGGGCTGCGGAGAACGGCCGGGGCGAGCAATTTGAACTTCGTTTTGGGAACAGGACCACGGACCGCATTTCCACGGCGCACCTCACCCACTGCGCGGACTGCGTGAATCCCGGGTGCCCACAGGAAAATGTAGGGCCCGCACCTACGCGACCTGCGACAAGGAGTCGTGGGCAGGTGGAGGCCTGGGCGCACGCTTAAATTGCAGGAGCTCCCAGCTCATCTCCAGCAGCGCACAGCACCTTGAAAAACAGCTATCTATCGGAAACCAAGAGACTCAGTTTTTTTTTTCGTTTTTGTTTGTTTGTTTTTTGGTTTTTTTTCTGTTTTGTTTGTTTGGTTTTTTTTGTTTCTTTTCTCTTTTTCTTTTCCCCCTTTTCCCACATTGCAATAGCTATCCTGGCTGGAGGTGGGGACTCCGCAATTGAGTCTGTGAAGGTGCACACTTCACCTCCTGCTTCTCATCTCGCCTCAGGTAGGGGCGGAGGCTCTGAGAATAGTCTCCAAGACCTACCACAACAAACCACGCCTATCCACCAGGGGGAGCTGCTGCTTTTTTTTTTTAATATTAAAAAAAATTTTTTTTCTTTCTTCACCTGTTTTGTGCTTATCTCTCTGTCATTATTACCTTTTCTCCTTTTTCTTTACCCAATTCTTTTAAATTTTACTCCTTATTTTCTTTTCTCCTTTCTCCCTTACAGTTTCACCTTCTTGCAACCCAGATATATTCTCCTGTATCTCATCCTTACCTCTCCCCTAAACTGGT
>PJEM01017850.1:0-20570 GCA_004023845.1 Helogale parvula
CCCTGCTCACCCCAGCCCTGCTCACCCACCCCAGCCCTGCTCACCCCAGCCCTGCTCACTCACAGGCCTTTTCTCCACCATAATGCGGGACCTGGCCAACATCACTCATGATGGCCCCAAGTGGATCGTCCTGGATGGGGACATAGACCCAATGTGGATCGAGTCTCTCAACACCGTCATGGATGACAACAAGGTTCAAGGGGCTCCTGGATTCCAGAGTGGGACGGGGGCTCATGGGAAGTGGCCCCGGAGTCTAGAGCTGACCCTCAAAGCCGTGGCGGTGGCCCAGAGCAAGACCGGGGGCTCATGGGAAGTGCCACATGTCACCACCTGCTGCATACAACGGACGGAACCTCCCGTAGACAGGCCCTGGAACTCTGCAGCAGAAGTGTGAACTAGGGGAGGTCCCTTGTCACAAGACGCGCCCTATGACGCAGCTCCACAGGCTCCCCATCTTAGGTGTTCCGGGGCAGCAGCCTGGGTGAAGGGTGCAGATACGGAAAAGTTTCTTGCCTGATTGGCATGTGACATAACATAGCAGGGCATTAATGTCCTGGAAGACAGAAACAGAATCCAGAATGCTCTAGAAGCAGCTGAAGACGATGATTCTCACTCGGCTGGAACAGGGAACTCCAGAATTCCCCGGGGAGGGGGCGGGGTCATGGTTTCTAGAAGCCGGCGTACTACCACGGTGACGCCGTACACGGTGCGCATCTGGAAGCCCCTGCGTTGTCCGGGGTGGGACAGGCGTCGGGGACGTCCGGGGACGCTGGCCGGTGGCGGGCGCAGGTGCACGGGGCCTCTCTGTCCTGAGACGCCTCCGTGTGGTGAACCGTCAGGCCGATGGCGTGTCTGCCACAGAACACCTACAGGCCTGACCCTCCCCAGGTCCTGACCCTGGCCAGCAACGAGCGAATCCCCCTGAACCGCACCATGAGGCTGGTGTTCGAGATCAGCCACCTGCGGACGGCCACCCCGGCCACCGTCTCCAGAGCCGGCATTCTGTACATCAACCCCGCAGATCTGGGGTGGAACCCGTGAGTTGGGTTTTCGCTTTCCCGTTCCAAACTGGCAGAGAGACGAGGTGGGCTTGCGTTCGTGCTTTCCATCAACGCTGCACGCAGGGCTTTCCCAGGCGCCGGGTCATGGCACTGAAGGATGAGCACGGCCGTGTAAACATGGGGTGCGGCGCACGGTCACTGGCACAGGCCCCACGTGCTGGGAACCCCGAGGGGACGTGTTCCCGAGAGGAGGTGGAGCCTGGGCTGACGCTTGGCCGGACAGGGAGTTTTCCAGGAGCTCAGAAGGTGCAGGGAGCTCGGCGAGCGAGAACCAGCCTCAACAGGGGGGTGGGGGGGGTGGTTAGAGCAGGAGGCTCCTGGGTCCGGGTGGTGGTCGGCTGTTCGTGGACGGAGTGTGAAGCCGGAAGATGCTAAAGCAGGAAGGGGCTGATGCTGGACCAGCCTGCGGGACCCACATGGGGGCCCTTTCTGGGGTGAAGAGGTCTGGCCACGCCGGGGGACGATGGGTGGCCGCTGGGGACAGGGAGGAAGGGACCATGTGAGAAATCTCGAGATGGAAGATCTGGCATTGAGTCTGGGGCCCAAATCCAGCATCAAAGTGTTGGAGGGGCTGGTTCCTCCGGAGGCCCCGAGGTGGCAGGCGCCCCAGGCCGCTCTCCTGGAGGCTGGTGGTTCCGGGCCGCCCTTGGTGACCCTGGGGCTCGTGGACGCGTCGTCGGATCTCTGCGTCCATCTCGGCATGGCCTCCTTTGTGTGACTCTCACGGTCCTCCCGCAGTCCTCTCTTCCTGTAGGGACGGTCTTGGGACTGGGGCCCAGCCTCTTTCAAGATCCTTACCTTGACTCTGTCTGCAAAGACCCTTTTCCAAATAAGGTCACGTTTGTAGGTCCTGGTGGACATGTGTCCTGGGAGCCACGACACCACCTGCGAGAGTTTCCAGGGCGGGCAGACGAGGCAGGGGCTGCGACCCGGGGGCAACAGGAGGGAGAGGCGGGGCCATAGGGCGTCCGGGGGCACGGGGGGGGAGGGGGTGGGCGGGGAGGGATACAGGAGGGAGCCCGAGGGAGGCCTTGTGCCAGGAGTGGTTCTCAAGGCCCCAGCAAAGGACCAAGAGGGTGGCAGCTGCCTGGGGACGAGGAGGAGGGAAGTGAAGAGGGCAGGGGACCAGCACGGGCCCCAGGAGGAAGGCGTCCCTCCCACAGGGACAGCAGTGACTTGAGGGCGGGGACTCCGCACGTCCCAGAGCAGGAAGGGAAGCGAGGCTGCCCCTGGGGGCCGGGCGGGAGCCGGGCTGGCGGGTCCTCACCAGTGTGTGTGAGTCTCCCTGGGCTTGTATTTCCCGTCAAAGCCGAGCGAATTTGACACAAACGCCTTCAGAATGGAAGGCAGATAACGGCCGTCTGCATGGAGATTCGCAGGGCCTCCGTTCTGTAAGACCTGCTAGATTTGGCGTTCGGCTCCTAACGGGGCCGGGCAGGGGCTTACCCAGCTCTGCCCCCAGACCCCGACCATGGACAGATCGCGCTCTTTCTGGACAATCCGGGTGCAAGGGGGCAGAGGTTTTAGCTGTCGGTCCTCCGTTCTGACGGAGGCACAGTAAGAACGGGGCCTGTCCTCGGGACATGTCTGGTGACGTGAGCGCCCTGCTTCTGCTCACCCTGGAAACCATGCGCTCGCTGGCCGACGAGGGAGCCGGACCCTGTTCAAGCTTTCAGCAGGGCGTTAGCACACGCGGTGGGCCAGGCTCCCTTCTGCGGGCTCCAAAAATATCCGCCCAGTCTTCACTCCCACTTCTAGGTGAGCGATCTGGGACTCAGACATATTGAGGAACTTGCCCAAGCCGCTGCTGGCCGAAATCCATTCAAGCCCAGGCAGCAGGCTCCGGAGTCTGTCCCCTCGGCCCTTGCGGTGGCCCACCTCCAGACCACCCACCTCAGCGGCAGGTGGACGCCAGACAGTCCATGGGTCCTCAGTGATTGCCTGTTGCATTAGTCTAGAGTCCTCCAAGAATGTGACAAATACATCTCAAACCTAGCTAAAGCAAAAAAAAAAAAAAAGGGGGGGGGGAGGGTAGTTGGCTCAATTTACCAAGGAGTGTTTCAGGCATGGCTGGATCCAGGAATTCAGGTGATCTGAGAGGTCCCTGCTCCTCTCTCCCCTCCCCTCCCCCCTTCCCACCCCCTGTCCCCCCTTCCCACCCAGACGATGTTGTGAAATTTTTCTCCTCCCCTACATCCAGCCCTGCTGCCATCAGTATCGGCTTCATTTAGGGTAGCAAAGATGGCCCCCAGGTGTTCTAGGCTCACAGGGCCCCCGTGGCTAGAATGCAAGGGGAGGATCACACCCCACGGCCCCGGCATCCCCGCCAGACCCTGTTCAGGTCTGCGTGTGGCCGTGTCGCCAGGCGGCAGCGCCAGGGGTGCTCACCAAGGGGAGGGAGGCCACGCAGGCCCCACGCGGCGGCCCCACCGCGGTGCCTCCCCGCCTTCCCCAGGGTGGTGAGCAGCTGGATTGAGCGGCGCAAGGTGCAGTCCGAAAAGGCCAACCTGATGATCCTGTTTGACAAGTACCTGCCCACGTGCCTGGAGAAGCTGCGCTTCGGGTTCAAGAAGATCACGCCCGTGCCCGAGGTCACGGTCATCCAGACCGTCCTGTACCTCCTGGAGTGCCTCCTCACGGAGAGCAGCGTGCCGCCCGACTCCCCCAAGGAGCTGTACGAGCTCTACTTCGTCTTCGCCTGCTTCTGGGCCTTCGGGGGGGCCATGTTCCAGGACCAGGTGAGCGGCCGGCCGTGCGGGAGCCAGCCGGCCAGGCCAGGCCTCCGGGCGCCCCCGCCGACCCTCTGCCCCATATTGCTTTCCGACAGCTCGTGGATTACCGAGTCGAGTTCAGCAAGTGGTGGACCAACGAGTTTAAGACGATCAAGTTCCCCTCGCAGGGAACCATCTTCGACTACTACATAGACCCGGACACGAAGAAGTTCCTGCCGTGGACAGAGAAGGTGCCCTCCTTCGAGCTGGACCCCGACGTCCCGCTGCAGGTACCGGCCCGGGAGCGGGACTCGGCGCCCCGCCTCCCACTTCTCAGTGGGGCGCCAAGCACAAACGCTCTTCAGATCTTCAACGGTAGAGCTGGGCGTTTAACACACCGTTGGGTCTGCAAGTCGGCGGGGAGGTGGAGACCCAAGGCGTCTGAGGCGGTGACGGCCCCCCTCCGTGCTGCCGCCCCGCCCCCAGGCCTCCCTGGTGCACACCACGGAAACCACACGCCTCCGGTACTTCATGGACCTGCTCATGGAGAAGTCGTGGCCGGTGATGCTGGTGGGGAACGCGGGCACGGGAAAGTCGGTGCTGATGGCGGACAAACTGGAGAGCCTGAGCACCGACGACTACCTGGTGCAGGCCGTGCCCTTCAACTTTTACACGACCTCAGCCATGCTGCAGGGTGAGGCTGGGGGCCAGGAACAGAGGTGCAGGGTCTGGGTGGGGCCAGGAGCAGGGGTACAGGGTGGGCTGGAGGCAGGCTGGGGTGCATGATGAGGCTGGGGCCAGGAGCAGGGGTGCGGGGTGGGACTGGGGCTAGGAGCAGGGGTGCAGGGTCAACTGGGGGTCAGGCGGGGGTGCAGGGTAAGGCTGGGGGCAGGAGCAGGGGCGCAGGGGTGTGGGGTGGAGCCCGGGGGACAAGAACAGGGGTGCAGGGTGAGGGGTGGGGCCAGGGCAGGAGAAGGAGTGAGGCCAGGAAAAGAGGTGTAGTGGAGGTCCAGGCTGAGGTGCAAAGTGGGCCTGGGGGCAGGAGCAGGGGCGCAGGGTGGGCTCAGTGACCACAGTGCGTCCTTCCGGCCCCGCCTGGACACCCCCAGTCACGCTCATGCTCATGGCAGCCCCCTGACCTCACATTCCTCATTATCCCTTCTCACTGAAGAGCCAGGGGCTGGCCGCACCCCCTCCCCGGCCTCTGTCCACGGGGGGCTCCTGCCGCAGCCCGTCTGCGGTGGCCCCAAGGTTGTCCAGGCACGAGGTTCCTGCCGCCTTTGCCTTGGACCCTGGACGCCCATGGACTCCTTCGCTCCTGGGGGTGATGGTGTTGAAGCCCATGCATGCTCGGTGGCCCCTCCACCTGGCGCTGGGGACCGTAGGCCCCGTGGGACCTCCCACCAGGAGGTACCGGGCGTGGCGGCAGCCAGCTGGCCTCCTCCTCTAGGGATTCTGGAGAAGCCGCTGGAGAAGAAATCCGGGCGGAACTACGGTCCACCAGGCACCAAGAAGCTCATCTACTTCATCGACGACATGAACATGCCCGAGGTGGACAAGTACGGGACCGTGGCCCCCCACACGCTCATCCGGCAGCACATGGACCACGGGCACTGGTACGCGGGCGCTGGGGCGGGAACAGGACCCGGATGCCGACCGCCAGGGCGGGGCCGCGGGCCCGCAGGGTGCATCAAGGCTCCCCCTTCATCCGTCTCCTAGGCCCTGGGCTGGCCGCTGTGGCCAAGGGCCCCCCTGGAGGGAGGGGGACAGACAGGTCCCACTGCGGGTCCATCTGGCAGAGGAGACAAGGAGGTACGGTCCCAGAGGAGTCCACCGGCCGGGACGGACACAGGCCGGGGGAGGCCGCCCTGCAGCTGAAAGCCGGAAGTGAAGTCACGACTGGCCATGGGACCAGCTTTGGAGGGAGGCCACCGGGCAGAGCGAACGCCGTGTGCAGAGGCCCTGTGGCAGGCGGAGGCGTGGCATGCTCCGGGCCCAGTGCCGCTGGGGAGTGAGAGCCGCAGCCGGACCCCACAGGCAGCAGAAAGCCCAGGGTGGCGTGTTTGAGTCTGCAGCTTGAGGTTAAGATCAGACTGTCTTGGCATAAGGGACCTATAACGACCTGGCAAATGGCCCAGGCCCAAGCTGGGGGTTTTGGGACCAAAGGAACCCAAGCACTCCCACCAGACAATGGCTGCATGAGGCCCGCCCCTTCCCGCCAAGACCTAGGAGCATAGAGGGGTTAAACTGCCTGCTCAGGGTCACAGCCCAACGGGAGACAGAGCCGATGCCTCGTCCCCACTCCACAGCACTGACTCGGGGAGCTCGTGGCCACCAGGAAGCCGGTAGGACAGCAGTGAAGCCAGGGCATGTAATGTGGGGACAGGGTGCCAGGGACCGCTCCCAGGGGCATGTGACAGAGCCAGGCCCGGGGGGCTGCTCCAGGCAGGCCCCGGTTCACAAGACACACACAACAGGGCACAAACGTGATACGGCACTAGCAGAATGGGGACAAGGACTTGCCGAGGCTGGCCGGGGACGGGGATCCCGAGTGTGCTGGGGATTCCTATAAACCAGCAATGACTCCCAGCCGAGAAAAATGGATAACGGGGGCGGGGGGACCCCAACAGGTAGGAGGCACGTGAAAAATGCGTCTCTGACCTTTCAGCGCAGCCGAGTGCCCAGAAGTGTCATCAGGGAGAGAGCGAGCCTGTTTGAGCAGCACCGTTATCGTCTCTCATTCGTAATCACAGTGACACGGGCCGGGCGTCGGGTCTCCGCACGTTAGTGCATTTCGTCCTCAGACTGGCGCGGGGCACGGGGCGCTGGGCCACCTGGCCCGGGGGACGGAGCTCACATCTGCACTCAGCGACTCTGCCGCCTCTTGCTTCCAGATCTTCCTGAGAGCAGGAAGTGAAATCAGCCCGTTGACACAGAAGCGATACTCCTGGCGGGTTTTGGTCACCACGCACGCAAGGTGACGGCGGGTGGGGCGGGGCCGGTGGCGCGACTCTGTCCTGGTCTCCCTCGCGCAGGTACGACAGACAGAAGCTGACGCTGAAGGATGTCCACAACTGTCAGTACGTGGCCTGCATGAACCCCACCTCCGGATCCTTCACCATCGACCCCCGACTCCAGGTGGGCGGAGTCACACTCCCTCCATCCCGCGGCGGCGGCTTTGCGCTTCCCGTGTAAGCGCATCCCGTACGGTGTTTGGGACCGACTTCATCACGAGGACAATAGTTTGTTGTGTATCTGAAACTCAGGTTTAGGAGGATTCCCCGCATTTCGTCTGCATCCAGCCAGGACCTCACGTCTGAGTTGTCTAAGCAGGTGGAGGCCTGGGATAGAAAACCCGGCCTGGGCCCCGGGCCGCTCTTGCCTCTGCCAAAATTCTGCTCGAGAGCATGAAGTGTCAGTTTGGCTGTTTGAGAGATTTAAATTCGTGTTTAAGGGGGTTTTACCGCGTACAAGGCCCTAGGAGGCCCATTCTGACCGCGCCCGCACGGCACTCGGTGACCAGGGCAGAGCCCGCCCCCCAGGAAGGCGGCCTGGCCCCCAGCGGGTCCCCGAGGGCTGCCTGACGGGGGTCTGTGGCTTTTCCGGGCAGCGCCACTTCTGCGTGTTCGCCGTGAGCTTCCCGGGCCAGGAGGCCCTCACCACCATCTACAACACGATCCTGGCGCAGCACCTGGCCTTCCGCTCGGTCCCCATGGTGGTCCAGAGGATGAGCACCCAGCTGGTGGCCTCGGCCCTGGGTAAGCCGACTCGCCTCCCCCCGCCCCTCCTGTCAGTAAAGCCTACGCTTCATGGGGCTGATGGCTGCTTCGTATTTTCCCCTGGTAAATATCTTATTTATACTTTTCAATCAATATTTGTAAATGATGCCATGTTACAGCAGGGGATGTTACGAAACCCAGTGGCTTGAGGGGAGGGCCGGGGGTAGGAAATTCAGTGCACGAGAAGTGACAGGTCAGCAGAGCAGCAGACTCCTCCCTTCTCAGCGGTGTGGAATTTCTGACTTAAATTGTCGCCGCTTCATAGTCCATTTGGTGTAGAAACTATACCTGAAGCTCTGCACTTCCTGAGGCCGTTAAGAGGCCCTAAGAATCGATGTATCTTTTTCCTGTAACAGCTCTGCATCAGAAAGTCACTGCAACATTTCTTCCCACGGCCATTAAATTTCACTATGTCTTCAACCTCAGGGACCTCTCCAACATCTTCCAGGTACTGCTCTTTTAGCCCTCTTCTGGGCACGTCCCTGGTCCACGGGTGCTCTCCTCCTCTGCTGCTCTCAGGAGAGGAAGCAAAGTGACTGATGGACTGACGACAGCAGTGATGATGGTGGTGGTGGTGGTGGTGATGGTGGTGGTGGTGATGGTGATGACGATGATCATGATGGAGGTGGTGATGGTGATATTGATGGTGGTAAAGGTGGTGATGGTGGTGATGGTGATGATGGTGGTGGTGATCATGGTGGTGATGGTGGTGGTGATGACCATGATGGTGGTGGTGATGATGATGGTGATCATGGTGATGGCAGTGATGGTGATCATCATCATGGTAATGACGGTGCTGTTAATGGTGCTGATGGTATGATCGTGATGGTGACGATGACAGTGATGTGGGGATGTTGGTAATGGGGGTGACAGTGGTGATGATGATGACGGTTATCATGGTGAATGTGATGGTGATGATGTTGGTGACGGTGATGACAGATTGGTGTTTTCTCTTACTTACTGACTGTTTAGTCTGAGCCGGGCACCAGGTTTGGCCACATACACCCCCATTGTCTCTCCCAAACAGCATGTAACATGCTCCTACATCCCCATGTTACAGAAGGGGACTCTAAGACTCCCGGGTGTTATGACCTGCTCAGCTCCCGGGGGCACTTCCTCACCCCCACGCTATCTCAGTGCCCCCGCTTGTGTCACTCATAGCACCCATCACAGAGTGTCATTACCTTGTTATTGTGATTGCCTGGTTGCATCTCCCACTAGAATGCGGACTCCTTGCAAGCAGGACCTATCTGGGCGGTGACCCCAAAGCCCCAGGGGGGCCTGGAATATGACAGACTCTCAATAAGAGCCTGTTGAACCTGTCCAGGGCACTTGGTCAGTAAATGGCTGAGCCAGGATGGACACGGCCAGGCTGGCCGCAGGTCCCCAGCTTGTAACTGCCCACTCTGTGGCCTTCTGTCTGTCTGGTTCCCCCTCGTGGTCAGGCTTGTTTGTCCCTTCTCCGCCAGCCACCCCGTTAGAGAATGAAGGCATTGGCCCTGTCTTGGGAGGGGAATTCCCCCACATCTCTCCCCACGACACGCCCTCCGGCCTCCAGGACTCACACGGCGTTGGATCCCCTGGCATGACCCCCGGCATGACCGATCCCCGCCTGGGGAAGTGACTGCTCTCTCGCGTCATCTCTGCGCGGCACCTGGCTGGCCTTCATGGCGCCGCTAACGATGCTGACCGTCCCACGTCTGGGGTAGGGACTCTTATTCTCCACAGCGGAGATCCTGAGAGTCCCGCTTGACCTGGTCCGCCTCTGGCTGCACGAAGCCGAAAGAGTGTATGGCGACAAGATGGTGGACGAGAAAGACCAGGAGACGTTGCGCAGAGTCACCATTGCTTCCACCAAGAAATTCTTTGACGTAAGTCAAGCCCCCAAGTCCCTCTGATGAGCCCGGACAGGCTCCAAGAGGGCAGCGTATGCGGGGCCGGTGGTAAGGTGAGCCCTCTCAGAAGGGCCCTCGTGTGAGCGTGCGGAGGACCGCACCGGGTCCCTAGAAGTGACTCACACGAGTGTGTGTCTGGGGGAAGGGACTGGCTCCTCAGCAGGTCAGGACGGGATGACCTCCCTCCGTCCACTTGGGGCCGAGAAAGGCCTGCCTGGGTCCCTGTGCTCTGCCCGTACGTCCCAGGCTTTCTCGGAAGATTCATTTCTTTTTCCGGAACGTGACGGGCAATCGGGCCGTCCGAGCAGGGATTCTGAGCCCACCGGTTTGCAGGGCCCCGGCAGCAGTGGTTTGGGCCCGTGAAGACTTGGCCCGCCATGCTGGGGCCGCTGCGGCAAGCGGTGCCCGTGGTGCACAGCAGACGTGCCCTGCCCCTTACTTCTAGGATCTCAGCGAGGAGCTTCTGTTCGCCAAGCCCAATGTCTTCTGCCACTTCTCTCAAGGGGTCGGCGAGCCCAAATACCTCTCGGTCACCGACATGGCTCATCTGCACAAGCTCCTGGTGGACGTCCTAGACAGTTACAACGAAGTCAACGCGGTCATGAACTTGGTGAGTGGGTCCAAGCAGACGGCGCAGGCAGGGGGCCGGGAGACCCCGGGGCTCCCGTCCTGTCTTCTTAGGAACAACAGGTCGGTGGTGCCCTGGGGCTGCGTGACTCACAGCCAACAGGGCAGCCGGGGCTCCCGGGAGAGTCTGGGCCGTGGAAGGAGCGGGGTCCGCGTGCCCTGGGATGCTGAGGGGGGTCTCTGGTGTCGCAGGTGCTGTTCGAAGACGCGGTGGCTCACATCTGCAGGATCAACCGCATTCTGGAGTCGCCCCGCGGGAACGCCCTGCTGGTGGGCGTGGGCGGCAGTGGCAAGCAGAGCCTCTCGCGCCTGGCCGCCTACATCAGCGGGCTGGACGTGTTCCAGATCACGCTCAAGAAGGGCTACGGGATCCCAGACCTCAAGGTGAGACGTGGCCCCCGGGGAGGGGGGAGGCGGGCAGAGAAAACTGACCACGCGCCTGTCCGCAAGCGGCCGTCCAGCACGCAGAAAGTGAATGTCACCGCAGGGTCCCCGCCGTCGCAGGAAGTCAGGGCCGGGACACAGTCCCCTGTGGCAAAGGCGAGAGGCCGTGCGGGTGTCTGTGCCCGCCGGGCGGGAGTCACGGGGCTGTTCTGTGTCGTTCGCGGGCCGCCAGGTTCAATGATTCCGTTACTAGGTATCTGGCTACAAAGTTGGATTCTGGAAGCTGCTCTTTGGATTAATCAAATAAACACTAGCATAAACAGGTCTCCCGTCCCCGAGGCACGCCGCCGAGGCTTTTTATTGATTTCTTTTTCCCGAAAATGTGCTCTTGCCGGGGAACCGCGTGCTCCTCCGACGGGCTTAGTCCAGAGCAAACCGCCTTCCTGCTCCGGCTCAGAACTGGAGCCAATCCGACCGCGCTGCGGGGGGCATGCCTCTCTCGGCGTGGGGGCTGGGACGGGGGCAGACCCAGCGGGGACCCTCCCACTGCAAGGGGCCCCGTGGGTCATGGTGGGCAGCTTTAGCAGGGTGGCCTGGAGCCCAGCAGGGGCGCAGCTGTCTGCTGGCAGAGGCCCCAGGGATGACCGTGGGGACGGGGCGCTAATCCGCAGCCCTGCCGCCTGCACGGGCGGGCTCGCCAGGGACCACAGCCTCTGGACAAGCATCTCGTTTCTGGTTGTCATTGTCCCCAGTGGATTCTACTCTTTCCGTCAAAGGACTAGCCAATGCATTCTTTTTATTTTTTCCTAAAAAGAAAACTGTTTTAATGTTTGTTTATTTTTGAGAGAGAGCACAAGCAGGGGAGGGGCAGAGAGGGAGGGAGACACAGAATCTGAAGCAGCTCCAGGCTCCGAGCTGTCAGCGCAGAGCCTGACACGGGGCTCGAACTCACAAACTGTGAGATCATGACCTGAGCCGAGGTTGGACGCTCGACCAACTGAGCCCCCCAGACGCCCCATAGCCTATATACTCTTAAGTCCCTGCATCAAGGGCAAGGCCTTCCCACAGGAGTCCTCCCAGACTCTGCCGCCAGAACCGGACCGGCTGTTAGCTTAGCCGGTCAAGCGAGTTCACACTGATTTCTGGGGTGTGCTCCACGGCATTTAGGGCCCTCACATCTGAGCTGTCTCATTTCACTGGGTTTTCTCCACTGAAGGCTTTCTAATCTATTAACCAAATTGTACTGGTTTATTTATTTTTTAAATGTTTTATTTATTTATTTTTGAGAGAGAGAGACAGGGAGAGAGACAGAGTGTGAGCAGGGGAGGGGCGGAGAGAGAGGAAGTCACAGAATCCCAAGCAGGCTCCAGGCTCCAAGCTGTCAGCACAGAGCCCAATGTGGGGCTTGAACCCATAAACCATGAGATCATGACCTGAGCCAAAGTGGGACGCTTAGCCCACTGAGCCACCTGGGAGCCCCAAATGCTGGTTTATTTTCATGATTGCCTCGCAGGCTCTGTGGACTCTGTCCCTGGCGCCTCACGTTAGGGCGGGTTGAGTGCTGAACAGTGTTCTTACGGGCATTGCAGCTGCAGAGCCCCGAGGACAGTGCCCTCAACCCCAGCTGCGAGCCGGCTCGCGCCAGCCGTTCCCTCTTGTGGTTATTAAGCAGCTGCTGTGTGTTCAGAAGGAAGGAAGGTACACAGTGGGCTGACGGGGCTGGCGTCCTGCTGTCAGGGATGTGATGATGTCACACGGTCCCTACCGTAAGCTGTGGACGCCCCTGGAGGTTAGAGATGCGGCAGGAAAGGGGTCAGGAACCGCCGCCCCAGAGAGACACTGTGGAAAATCTTGCTTGGTCCCCAGAAAACAAGGTGCCATCAGGCGTTTGAGTCAAGACCTGGGAGGGTCCCAGAACAAAGCCTCATGTCCCCCAGAGGCTGGGACCCGGAATGTAGGGAGGGGGAAGGGAGAGCGGGGAGGGGCAGTCTAGGGCTGGCCCCACCCGCCAGGGCCCTGCCTACACAGCAGGGAGTGGGGGCAGGGCCTGGCTGGGCTCCACCCCCCACTCTACAGGCCCACCTACTGCGTTCGTGTCCCTGTGGGACGCTTCCCCAAAGCTGGAGTCGTGGCCCAGAGAGTGGGGAACCCTGGAGGTTAGTGAGGGGCCAGCCCTGGTCTGATGATGATAAGCAGCAGCCTAGGAGGCCTCCCAGCCAGACAGGGGGGCGTGGCCTCCCCTCCATCCACGCCGATCCCAAGACTCACCCGGACGGGGGTGACCACTGACCGCCTCCTTGCCAACAGGGTGGGGGGTGGGGACGAGTGGGGAAGGGACCCGGCGGCACGGAGCTTTGGGAGCTGACCGTGACGTCGCACCAGAGCAGCCCCCAGCAGGGTGGCGCCCTCTGCCAGGCCGGCAGTGAGGCCGGGGCAGATCTGGGCTGGGGGCCCAGGGCAGCCGGAGGAACCCACACGCCTCTCTGTGTACATGGGCATCTGAGGGATTTGGGGGAGGGGAAGGACGTGGGGGAGGCTGGGAGGTGCTGGGAGGTGGGGACCCCAGGACAGGACGGGCAGCCTAAGAGGGTAGGAGCAAGGGGCGGGCAAGAGCGAACATGCAGGGCCGAGGCCGTGCGCATGGGGGCGGGTGTGGCCCCAGGACCCGAGACGGTCCAGCTCTGAGACAGCAGGGCTGAGCCAAGGCCAGGCAGGACAGGGACGCACAGGAGGAGGGAGGGCCCTGAGGGCTCTCCTGAGGGCACCCCGCTGGGGATGACGGCCAGGCGGCGCAGGCTCAGGCCTCCGGATTTAGACACATCTCCAGCCCTGGCGTTGTCCACCTGGGCTCAGTGGGGCAAGACGAGGAGACCCTTCCTCTCGCCCGAGGCCCCGCCGACCTGCACCCCTGCCCCTGCTCCAACGCCACCTGCGCCCCCCCCCTTCTAAGCTCAGGACCTCCCCCTCTCTTTTGTTCTGCGTTTTGTCAAAACTGTGGTCTTGCTTTCAACGCAGTTCCCTCCAGCTAGAGACCTGGGTGAGGTTTCAATTGGGATGGAGATGCCGGGGAGGCTGGCGGCCACCAGAGGGCAGCACTGAGCAGTGGGGGGGGGGGGGAATGCCTCCCACTGGCCTATTTTAAAGCCTTTTAAGCGATGACCCAGGCCCGCCGCCCTTGTAGAAAAACTAGGCCTCACAGATAGCAATTCCTCAAACCCTGACACTTCACGCTAACAGCTGGTGACAGCGACACTTCACGCGCGGCGGTTGGCCTGTTCCTCGAGGAAAGCGAGGCGTCCGTGCCGCTCTGAAACTTCTGGTCTCTCCTGCTTTGAATTCTCCTTCATTGACGCTTCCAGAAGGAGCGTACGGTCGTTTTGTGGAGCTGCTGCTTCAAATCCTCGTGGGGACGGGAGAGGCGTTACGCGGAGTGTCAGGGTGGCACCGAGCCCCAGACCTGGGCCCGCGGGGCATTTACTGCGGGCCTCCCGGAGGGTCTCTGCTTACGGGGTTTCTTTCCCCTGCATCTTTTCTTGGTGGTAAACTGTGTACGTGACGCACAGCTCACCGCCGTCACCGTGCAGGTAGTGGCGTTAAGCACAGCCGCGTTGGTCCACAACCAGCGTCCCCTGACTCCAGAAGCCCGTCTTGCCCTGCGCCCACCTGTCTGTGTGACCCTGACCGCCCGGGGCCGCCTCCCAGCAGAAGGAGGAGTGTGCCTGGGGAGCGACTTTTTGCACCGGGCATCGTGTCCTGCAGCGCCTCCGTGGCGTAGCGGGCGTCAGCCTGTGACAGGACGCCCTTCCTCATGAAGTGCGGTATTTGTCCGTTTGTCGGCTGACGGGCACTTGGGCTGCTCCTGCCCGCATGGCCGCCGCGAGTGTGGCCGCCTCCCCCCCACCCAGGCTTTGGTCCCCCCTCCCCAGACCCCGCCCACGGCGGCCAAGGCTGACGCCGGATGTCCCTCCCTGCGGAGCTCGCGGCCCCGCACCGGCCCTCAGCGCGTGTCCCCGTGCAGGTGGACCTGGCCGCGCAGTACGTGAAGTCGGCCGTGAAGAACGTCGCCTCCGTCTTCCTGATGACAGACTCCCAGGTGGCCGAGGAGCAGTTCCTGGTGCTGATCAATGACCTGCTGGCCTCGGGGGAGATCCCGGGGCTGTTCCCGGAGGACGAGCTGGAGAGCATCCTCTCCTCCCTGCGGCCCCAAGTCAGGTCCCTCGGCCTGAACGACACTCGGGAGGCGTGCTGGAAGTTCTTCATCGAAAAAGTGCGCCGGCAGCTCAAGGTAGGAGCCCGCGTCGCCGCGGCCTCGCGGGGCCCCTGGCGCCCACACACGTGTAAACGGACGAGGAAGTGCACCCTGACCTTCCAACGCTCCTTCGTAGGGAAGCTGGGCTGAGCTACCCCATGCGACTGAGGGGATTTGGGTCTTCTCCCTTCTGTCGGGGTCCGGGACGGGCCGCTGCCCCCTGCCCTCTGGGAGGGTCCCGCCCCATAGCTCCTCCAGGACCTGCCGGCCACCGTCCTCTCCCTGCTCGATGCGGATGAAGCATCTTCCCTCTGTATCTTCCCCGTCCGGGTCACACGGTCTGACCGGTGGACGTTGTTTGGGGGCCACAGGAGCCCCTGATGGATGCCCCCCTGCCTGATTCCTTCCCCCGTGCCCTGCTCAGCTCTCATCCAGCAGACCAGCCCCTCCCAGGGAGCCAGCCCGCCGTCCCCGTGGACGGAGAGCAGCGAGGGTCCCGCGGGGCTGAGGCTGTTCTCGGTCCAGCAAAAGGGACCCCGGGGCCTGTTTGCAGAGCACCTGCGAACCGCTGGGGCCCAGGGAGTCCCAGACTGTCTGGGGCTTAGTCACCATCTCTGTGTCCCCGGGACCCGGCCCCGCTAAGGGGGTCGTAGCCTCCCCGTCCTCGGGCCTTAGCTGCCAGGCGCGGATGCCCGTTCCCCACTCCGTCCCTCATCTGGCCTTCCCCTCCCCCCTTCACGGGGGCCGTGACAGAGGCTGGGGGCTGCCCGGGCGCTGCGCCACCTCTAACGAGGCCCGTGAGGCTCGTGGAACGTTTACCGGTTGTGCTGCGAGCCGGGAGCCCCGGGCGTGCACTCTGGCCACCGGAAGCAGCACACGGAGAGCTCTCCTCCTGCCGAGCGGCAGGCCCTGGCCTCCGCCCCGCCGTGACCGCCGGGCTGTCCCCCGTGTCCCGCATCCAGGTGATCCTGTGTTTCTCTCCCGTGGGCTCCGTCCTGCGTGTTCGGGCAAGAAAATTCCCTGCCGTTGTCAACTGCACGGCCATTAACTGGTTCCACGAGTGGCCGGAGGACGCCCTGGTGTCCGTGAGCGCCCGCTTCCTGGAGGAGACGGAGGGCATTCAGGTGAGGCGCTGGGCGTCGCCCTCTGACACCCCCGGTGCCGGGGCTCAGGCCGCCCGGAGGGCCCGCTGCCCGGGAGGGGGACCCCGCACACGCTGCCTCCCGCCAGTAAGGACTCACCTTGGTGCGAACACTGAAGAGGGGGAGGGGAGGGAGTCACCTCAAGCAGTCTAGACCGGTGAGGTCTTAACACAACACTTTTCAAAACCCAAATTAATGCCAAACAAGTCACAGTGAATAAACAGTGATAAGCAGGGGCGCCCGGGGGGCTCAGTCAGTTGAGTGTCCGGCTTCAGCTCAGGTCATGATCTCACCGTTCATGGGTTTGAGCCCCACGTCGGGCTCTGTGCTGACAGCTCAGAGCCTGGAGCTGCTTCGGATTCTGTGTCTCCCTCTCTCTCTGACCCTCCCCTGCTCACGCTGTCTCTGTCTCTCAAAAATAAATAAAACATTAAAAAAATTATAAAAGAAAAAACAGTGATGAGCAGCTGGTTGCTGGTTCCATGCCCTGCATTGCTGGGTCCGCGGGGACGCTCGCTTCTGCCAGCTCGGAGTGCCCCTCCCCTGAGGCCGTGGTCCCCAAGGGGCTGGGGCAGGAGGCTTGGCACTGGGGTACACACAGACTGGGCAGCTCAGGCCTTAAAACGCAGCGCCTAATCAGGGCTGCCTGGGGGGCCCGTGTTTACTGGGTTAAGCACATTTGCTCTGGACTCAGCTCCAGCACAGCTCCGCCCCGTCCCCTTAGCCCCGCCCCCTGTCTTCTACAGGCCAGGCCAGCTGTGATGGGGACGTCAGTCTGCTTGTCCTTTTTTTTTTTTTTTTTTTTTTTTTTTTGAGAACCAGAGTATGAGCAGGGGAGGGTCAGAGAGAGGGAGACACAGAATCTGAAGCAGGCTCCAGGCTCCAAGCTGTCAGCACAGAGCCCGACGCAGGGCTCAAACTCATGAACCATGAGATCATGACCTGAGTTGAATTGGCCACTTAACTGGCTGAGCCCCCCAGGCACCTCCACTCTTTTGCAGGGTGCTCCTTTCATCGAAATAGGGTGCCCATTTTCACTGTTTGAGCTAATTGCCGGCCTAGGAATGGCCCCTAAACTCTGACCCAGCCAGTGGGAGAGATGGGGAGCCCTCGAATAAGTCACACTTGGTTACTTGCTTTATTTTGGACACACGCTCAGTTCCCAAGTTCGGCACAGCAAACCTGGATGGAACTGTGGGCCCGGTGGGGACGGTGGGTAAGATCCCCTGTGGGCCGTCGCAGAGCGTTCCCTCTGGGGACTGGCCCTTCCCACGCTGCACCGGGGGCCCAGATGTGGGCTTCCAGCCCCCAAGACAGGGGAACGGCCCCTCGGTCGGCACCAGCGAGGGCCTCAGGGCAGATGCCGGAGAAGCACGTGTTGGCGGGAGCACGTTTCAGATTAACTTGAATCACCATTGGTATGGCTTGGACGGTCCTTGGGACAAGGCGCCCAGGCAGGGGGCGGGGGGAGGCGGCCGTGACGCTGGCGTGGGAAGCAGGGCCCGGCGGAGGAAACACACGATAAACGGCTGCCGGATCGCCTGGGTCACTCAAACATACGGTCAGGCCCTGCGCCCTCCCAGGTGCGCGAGGGTGTGAGTCACAGAGAGAGGATCCCGGGAGGAAAGCCGTGCGCCTCCCTGGCGCTGAGCCAGACCCTGGGTGGTACAAGGTCACCAGTGCCCACAATGGCCCCACAGGCTCTGCTGTCTTGAGGCTGATGTTGACGGGGACACATCTCATCCAGGAAGCACCCCCCCACCGTGCCCCGCACAGCCCCTGGGGCTCCTCCAGGGGGAAGCCAGGGCCCCCCCACAGGAGCAGGGTGGCTCCTGCCTGGGAACCAACGGCCCGTCGTGCCTTTGCAGGGAGAGGTCAAGGCCTCCATCAGCCTCTTCATGTCCTACGTGCACACGACCGTCAACGAGATGTCCAGGCTCTACCTGGCCACCGAGAGGCGCTACAACTACACCACCCCCAAGACCTTCCTGGAGCAGATCAAACTCTACCAGAACCTGCTGGCCAGGAAGAGGCTGGAGCTGGTGGCCAAGATCGAGAGGCTGGAGAACGGGCTGCTGAAGCTGCAGAGCACCGCGTCCCAGGTGGGGCCCCTCCCCCACGCGGGAGGGACGGATCCCGCCTTGGAGGACCGTCCTTGCTCACCCCAGAAAGGATGCGGGTGTTTTTTTTTTTTTTACATGACAGGAAATGTTTTCATTTGGTTTTTAATGTTTTGCTTATTTTTGAGAGAGAGAGTGTGATCAGGGGAGGGGCAGAGAGAGACAGAGAGAGGGAGACACAGAATCCAAAGCAAGCTCCAGGCTCTGAGCTGTCAGCACAGAGCCTGACATGGGGCTCGAACCCATGAACCTGAGCTGAAGCCAGATGCTTAACCGACTGAGCCACCCAGGTGCCCTAGTGTGTGTTTTTAATATGCAAAAACAAGGGAGGGGGGGTCCAAAATGCTGTTGCGATGTGCTGAAGTTACACCGGGTGCTCGGCGTCGGCCTGAGCCGGCGGGGTTTGCGCGTCCAGTCAAGCGTGTCTGTGACAACGCGTCCATTCTAGGGACACCTTGTACGCTGGGGTGCCCAGATGGAAAGGCTTTTCCTCCGTTCCACACGGTGCTGATGCTTTCTAAGTCTTCTACGTCCCTCATGTACCCCGATCCCTTTACCTTCACCACCTGCTGTTGGGGTCCCCGGGGAAGCCCGGAGAACAGCTCCCACTTCCCAGCCGGGGCTGAGCCCACACAGCTGGGGCGGCTGGGCCTCTGCCCCCAGGGAGGCTGAGCCTGCCCAGGGAGAGTGCCAGGCAGTGCGGCATGGGTCAAGGTCACCCCCATGGGGGCGTGGAGAGGGTGTGGGGGGGTGTCCCAGGGGGGCAGAGGGGCCGAGCAGGACTGCTCCCACCCGGACAGCTCGTTCCCAGAGGAACCGGGAGGGGCCCAGCCAAGCAGGCCGCGTCTTTTCCCCAGATGAACCTTCCAGACATGGTCCTGTTAGAGCAACTGAGGCCACCCTGTCACTTACCTCTCCCCGCGCCCCCTCCCGCCTGTGCGTCGTGCCGGGGACCCAGGCTCGCCCGTCTCGGCGTCCCCTCCCCCAGGTGGATGATTTAAAAGCCAGGCTGGCGATCCAGGAGGCTGAGCTCAAGCAGAAAAACGAGAATGCCGACAAGCTGATCCAGGTGGTAGGCGTGGAGACCGAGAAAGTCAGCAAAGAGAAGGCCGTTGCCGACGAGGAGGAGGTCAAGGTGGAGGTCATCAACAAGGTGCGCAGGCGCGCGTGGCCTCCAGGGCGGCAGCTCCGCCGGCTCAGGCCTCCCTGCGGGCCCGGGCAAAGGCTGGGGGCCTCCCCGACCTGCAGGAACGCCCCCCGCCCCCGGCTCAGAGGAGGGCCGTCCCCTCCTGGAGCCGTGCTGTCCCCGGGTCCCCTGGGGCAGCGCCACCCGGGAGCCGGTGAGACGTGCAGGCCCCGGCCCAGCTCTGCTGCATCGGCTCTGCATTTTAACAAGACGCCCGTGACCTGTGAGCACACTGAGGTTCCAGAAGCCTCCCCCCTCGGGGGGCCCTGGTCCTCAGACTCCACGCTGGGAGCTCCCTAGATGTGCCGAGGTCACTGGCCCGGGGGGCTCCTGCCTGAAGGGGTTTCTCCCCCCCAACTGCCTCTGATGCCCCCGGGCGTGGGTCCGCGTGGGCGCTCACACAAGGAGGATCCAAGTAATCGTCTGCCATCCCTTGAGATGGGGGGCAGGGGAGCGGGTCGTTTCTGGGAGGCGGGGACCTGACGGCCGCCACCAAGTGCTGGCACGCCTGGGCCGGGCGGGGGCACAGCTCCAACCCTCTGAGGCCCTGCGTGGTCAGCAACGTGCCCGGGGGCTCGAAACTAGCAGGTGGCATAGACCTGAGCCGGGACCCACATCCACACCCCAAACTCTGTGACCTGCCGTCAGACACCACGTGTGGCTATTCCTGTCCAGGCACCTGCTGCTCTCCAACCCCCGAGTCGAGTGCTCCCAGGGGAGGAGACCCCTGGCTCAGCCCGCCCAGGCTGCGCCTTCACACCAAGAGACCTGGGCCACAGGAGCCCACGCCACTGGCTCTGAGGCCTCACGGCCTCTCGGTGCCAACGTGCCATTTCTCCAGGATGGAACAGTTTGGAAGTCTAGCTCGCCCTCCCCGTGAGAAAGAGCGTGTCCACACGCGTGCGCTCCCCGGGTCGGGAAGAACCCCTCTGGGTCTCTGGGTGCTGAGCACAGGGACCAGCAGCCACGTGGTGTCCATCAGGAGGGAACAGCATCAGCGATTCTGGACAGGGAGGAAGGAGCCAGTAGGGGCTGGGGGCTTTGCCGGGCACGGAGGAGGGACAGGAAGGAAAGCGCCTCTCTGCAAAGCACCCATGGGGAGTCCATTCCCCCCCCAACTTTAAGGACAGCGTGGGGCGCGACCACAGAAGCGGGCGTGGAAGGCGCTAGCTGGGCGGGCTGACCCGGGCACTTCCTCCCTGGAGCACCCCTGAGGGGGTCGTTTCTGGACGCAGGGCTGGGAGCATGGCAGGTGCCGGACATTACCCACTGTCAGTCCTGGAAGTGGGGGCCCCTCTGGAACCCCAAGTCTGCCACCCCAGTGTGGCTGATTCCAGCCTGAGTATCGAGGGGCATGGGGAGGCGGGGAGGAGAAGGTGGGCTCCAGGCGGTGACCAGTGACCCCCCCTACTCCCA